>BJCN01321114.1:0-10168 GCA_018326445.1 Flaveria brownii
TACATATCAAGAAATAAAAAACTTTATTTTACACCGGAACATAGTATAAAATAAAAAAGTTTATTTACAACAACATTAAGTTTAATAACCCGCTAAAAACACTGTCATCTCCTAAAACAAAAACATATCGTAACATTATAGGTATATTTGATCGCGAGTGCTAAAATGATATAAAACTACGGACAGAAATAACAATTTAATAAAAGAAATAACGGTTTTATCTCTGGTGGTAACTGATGTTATTTAGGGATTTGGATGAAATGACTATTTTGATGATTTGTTTAAAACAAATGTATTAAAACCTCAAAAATTAAAACATAAGTATTAAAAATGATAAAAACAACAAAAACCAAAGGAAAAAAAACATTTTAACTCTAAAACGGTGGATCCCTGTTTGTAAAAAGAACATAAATTGGAGACCTCTAAGATGTGGAAACTCCTCCCCACGTGTCAACCTCTCTCTCCATCTTCTTCAACCTACAAAACCTCCTCAAAAACCTATCTCCATCTCCTCTGAAATACAAATACTCGTGCAATGCGCCTCCATTAATGGCCATCCTCAGATCACTCAGAAAGCTCGCTCAGAAAACCACCACCACCACCACCACCACCAGACCCTTCTTCCTCTCCACACCCAACCCCACCTCCTTACAAACCCTAGGCTCCTCCATCTTTCCCAATTCATCCTCCTTACGAACCCTAAGATCCTCCGTCTTCCTCTCTCCTCCAATACCCAGATCGGATTACCCCTCCCATGGCCCCCTCTTCCTCTCCTATCCCCCGTGGATGCTTCTGCAATCCGCCACTCCTCTCTACTTCCAATCCCACGTCGTATCCATCCCCACATTGCGCCCTCTTGACTTGCTAAGAGAACGCAACTTTCCCATCAAATTGGGGCTACGATCGGTTGTTTCGCAGAGGGGTTTGGGTGATGGGAAAGATTTGAAGGTGTTTGGAACAAGTGAGGGTGATGGGTTGGTCAAGAGTTTCGCTAATTGGCCGAATTTCATTTCCTTGAGTAGATTGGTTTCTGGCCCTGTTCTTGGATGGTAGGAGTGTATGACCTTCTTCTCCTGATCATTAATTGAAAAAAGAATGTTGCTTTCTTAAAGTGCTTAAAAAGATTCATGGGTTATATACTTAATATGTAAGTTTGAATGCAGGATGATCATGCATGATATGTATCTTCCTGCATTTATTGGGCTTGTAGTCTCTGGGGCAACAGACTGGGTATGACACTTTAGATCTTTTCATGTCTGGTAGCAAGCACATCCAAGTGTTCTAATTGGGACTCTTGTTTTTCATTGCAGTTAGATGGATATGTTGCTAGAAAAATGGGAATCAATTCTGTGGTTGGTTCATACCTTGATCCTCTTGCTGACAAAGTAAGTGCTCTTGGTTGTTTGGTTGGTTCTTTCTTTCAAGAAATGTTATCGTTTCATGAGTAACAATGAATTGTAATGTGTATATTATGGTGCTTAATTGCTTTTGGGACTTTTTGGTTGTTAGATTATGCCTAAATGTTTATGGGAACTTGTTAATTTAGGTTCTAATTGGATGTGTTGCCATGGCCATGGTGGAAAGGGGTCTTTTGCACTGTAAGTATGTTTTCAGCTTTCACCTTGATTTGACCCATCCTAAAACTACACTTGATTTTACCTGTAATGGGCCTGCTATCTTGCCTTGTTTATATTAAGAAGTTAGGTTTACCTTGTTTGAGATCATGCTCTTTGATCACATATTTAATTAAAAAATTCCTTTTTAAGATCATCTTACATTTCATCTCACTCTGAAAAGTAATGGTTATTGGTCTCCAATTCTTTGATATGTTTCATAATAATGCAGCAGGACTGGTTGCACTTGTTGTGGTCCGAGACCTTGCTCTAGTTGGTGGTGCAGTGTATATTAGGGCTAACCACTTAGGTTCAAAGGTGGGTTGTTTTCAAGTAAATTAAGCAATCTATTGTTTGAGTCTGTGCACTTATCTGCATTGTATTTGTATTTTGCAATAGTCAAGGAGTTGGTCTGAGTTCTTCAACCTTGATGGTGTCCGCCCACAAAAAGTTGAACCTTTAATGATCAGTAAGGTAAACATTATGTTCTACTTAATGCTCCCTCTCTTATAGATCAGTTAGGTAAACTTTCATTTTTTCCAAGTTTAACCTCTTGAAGATCACCCGTCTAGCGAAAGCTTCATTTTACATCATCCCATTGGTCAGTGGGGTACTGATGGTGTCTACGAGTTTTTGGTGACAGGTTCTCATGCTTATCACAAAAAAAAAAGATTGTAGATATTTCAGGCCATTGTCTTTTTGAGTTGCCTTAGTAAGCCTTGGATTAATATCAGATATAGATAATACCCTGCATAAGACATAAACTTGTTGGCCGCATTTAATGTCAATATATCTTGTACTGACCACTAATGATCAACTTGTTAGATGGTAAATGACTTAAACTTGTTACATAATAAACGACTTACTTAAAAATGACTGTTTGTTAGGCATGCATGGTGACTAGTAGTGTAACACTCCTTTAAGTTTACTAATCAGCATGTTATTATAGGTTAATACGTGCTTCCAACTAGCCTTAGTTACAGGGGCTCTCCTACAACCTGTGTTTGGTACTCAAGAAACCGAATCATACATCAAATACCTAAGGTACTACTAGTTAACTCCTGGTTTCCCTAAGATTGGCGAGTTGGGTTGGGATGGATAGTTCATAGTGTGGTTTAAATTGGGTCAGAATGTGTAATTTCTAAAGCTTTGAATCATATTCAACACAGCTGGTTAGTGGCTACAACAACAGTGGCCTCGACTGCAGCTTATGGTACGCGACATCTGAAGAGCAGATCAATTTTCATTCAAAAGAGTTGCTAACCTTTTAACACTGAAGCAGAAGAAGAATTGGTAAATAGTAGATGATTTCTTTCCCTCATATACAACTTGTCAACTACTTTTGGAGCCTGTTAGTGATAATAAGTGACTTAAATTCTTAGAGGGCATTTCAGTAATTTCAGTTATGTTTTTTTAGTTGGCTGTTAGTACAAATGGTTACACTCCCAAATTTGTCTGGTTGATGAGTCTGATAAATGATAGACTGCTGCTGCAATAGTTGTTGCGGAATTAGTTCTTCTAGTTTTCTATGTTAGGGCTTTCAAGTTTCTCTTTATCTAATCTTATTTTTATCAGGTCAATTACATTATATATAATGAAATTCTGAACTTACTATTTCATGTAATAAACAACAAATTTGTTATTGTTTTAAATTTTGTTGTTAGAGTAGATTGCAGGTCTATGTTAAGTTGTAAATTTGGTTTTTTAACTTAAAAGTTTTTTGTATGAGGATTTTTAGCACTTTACATAGTTTTTATTAATGGTTGATGAAAATGTCCTTTAAGTACTAAAAGTTTTACATAGTTTTTATTAATGGTTGATGAAAATGTCCTTTAAGTACTAAAAGTTGATGAAAATGTCCTTTTAAGTACTAAAAGGAAACTTAAAAGACACTGTTAAATAGATAGCCCTCCAAATCGTCTTCAACCTGAAAGTTATTTGTTCATGTGGTTCAACAACTTCTTGAACCTTATGGTTTTTTGTGATAATTGAACTTTGAATTTCCTTTGTTACTTTATTCTTTCCTTTTAACAAGAATTTATGAGATTGATGAACGAGCTAATGAAATAATTCCTGAATTGTTATAATCAATCAAGTATCAACAGTCGCAAAGCAATGGCTAGCAGAAGACTAAAGTAGAATCAAAAGAGTTAAATGTGTTTTGTTGTTAGTTGGGTGTATTTTGTAATGTGATGTTATCGTGATGATGCTACTATTGTTTTTGACCAAGATAGTGCAATATAGTCGAAATTGAAATACTAATTAATGCTAATGCAATGCTATTTAAATGGCAATAGTATTGGTGCAATGCTAATTACCATGACATAACATAGGAAAAACAAAAATAAATGACCTACCAAATGCCACCATAGCGTAATATAATCATAACATGATGGTTTCAAAATGATCGACTAAATATAACCACTGCTCAAAAGACCATTGACCAACATAGAACAGTACCTATACTCCATGAATCGAATTTTGTATTCCTTTTTTCAAGTTTCTTCAAAGATGATTTAGGTAAAGGATCATGATCATAATCACTTAGACCGTCAAAGCCATATAGATCCATCCTTGTATCCTCGTCAACATGACTCTCATCCTTAGTGTTCTTTGACCACGTCGACAAAAGATCTATTTTCAATCATATCTATTTCTGCATCCTTGAAACATTATTCTTCATCCACAAAAAATTAGTTTCATCATATTCACCTTCTACACCCTCAGCTTCAACTTCTCAAAACAAGTCCTTCAACATCACCTTGAACTTCTTCAGGACCTAAAACAACTCCTTTAACAACAAGGCCCTTAAAAGCTGGAGCATCAAATACTTTATCACCCTTCTGTCCTTCACTAGCTTCTCATCCTTGATCATCAAATATTCGTCATCTTGTTATACTTCATTAGCTTCCTGTCCTTGCTCATCAAATACTGCAGCATAACTTTTTTGTTTTTGTGTGCTTATTCTAGCATTACAAGTTCCAGCTTTGGGCAATTCATCAATTATAACCTTAGTAGCCCAATCTATCTAGTACTCCAACGCCTACCATATACCTCAACAAGTTTATTCCTCCCCACATATTAATGCAAAAATTTAAGACAACTTTATCATCACCAAGAACTCTAAGACCAAAATCCAAGTTCATATGGCAAATGATAAGATGTTTCCTTCTTGGTAAATGAGAGAGCAATAAGCGTCAAGTGTCGTGCACGAAATTACCCATCACGTGAAGGGCACATAGGGATGAGTTTTAGGGACGCAAACAGTTGGAAATTGCAACGATGGATACCACAATGGCAACGAAATTTGGTTTGCGACTAAATTGTTAATTTGACATAAGCCTATGGTGGAAAAGAGAACTTAAACTTTGATCAATTTATGGTAAGAGGTGTGTAGAAAAACCGATTCCAGAACTAGAACTGCTCTGCAACCTGGATCCGATTCGACTAAGGAACCGGTTTGTATAGGAGACGGTTAGGAACAGACCTAACACGTTGGTTTGTGAACGCTCTGAGTACCCCTCCTTTGAAACCGGTTAAAACTAAATTGTACGTGCCAAAAACTGGTATATCAGGTCTTGGTTTGGAACCGGAACCCATCTTTTTCCACTTGCATTATGGACAAGGATATTATCTACTGAGGAAAGTACGTAATGCTACATCTCGTTTATATTTTGCCTCCTGGATAATTAAAGTGTTGGCTCTCCCTTTTGCAATTGCTATATCTTTGCTCTTCTCTATTTTCCCATCTGTTTTTCTTTGGTCATTTTGCATTCAAGACATTTCATGTCCTTCCACATTTTTATCAGGCGAAAGATCCCACCCTACACCTTCCTTTGTGAATTTTAATACACTTATGGCACTGAGTCTTGCTCCTATCTTAAACTCTCTTCCTTGGCTCGGTCTCCTGCCTTAGTGTGCCCTTCATTGTTCATTCCATTCTACTCTTAATATTATTGAAGCATGCATCTTCCAGGTCGAAGTATCCAAAGGTTATTAACGGAGTTAGTGCTGCTTGGAATGTTTTGGGGACAATATTTTGTGAGTTACTAGATGAGGAACGGGCCCGACCAACTCACTATATTTTGTGACAAACCCTCTGTGGGACATTTTTCCCATCTCTAACATCAATAATTCCTCCTCATTCTTTTCCGATTCATTTTCAAGACATAATTTTTCTGACATGAAATCCTTAAACTCTTACCATTAGATGTTGCTTACAAGCCTTCCCTTTAGTTTGTAAGATACTGTTCCACCAGAAGAGGCTTCCGATTTGACATTCTTGTATGCCCGCATTAGAGAGTTTCACTATGTTATTACGAACGTAATGTAACCTGAACTAGTGTGGAATACTTTAGGAGGCTTTATGCGTTTGATTACATTTTAGGTGACTTTCAAACCAATTGATCTATGTCATGTTTTTCTGTTCTAGCCAAGTACTTTATTTAGCCAAATTGACCCGTTAGAGATAAACAAACAAACAAACAAACAAACAAACAAACCCAGTATATCTGATAAGTCATGAAAATCACTTCCCCTAGAGTGAGCACCAGCTCTAAGATGCTCGGACAACGAAGGTCTTGGCAGTTGAACAAAGAACATGTGAAATATATCTAATGTTTGAAGTGTGTTTGTGCAGTTATGTGTTTGTTAACCAAAACAGATGGTACCTAAACAGATTCATGATTTATGGAATACAAAAAGGATGCTAACAGAACAGTTAAAATTGAAGTCTTAGTTGGAGGGGTGCCCCAAGCCTCTGTGGTAGTGTAAGACTGAGGCAACACTTGAAGACCCAACACTTGAAGACCCAAGCAGCAGGCTACTATAACAGGCCTTCCCCCCTTAAAAAATAAGATTAATATCAAGTGGATATTAAACTGATAAGAACAGATACTATACTTGATCTTAGCCAAAAGGCCGAGAAAGGTATGCTTCTTGCATCCCACGTCCCCTGCTTCTATACTCAACTCCCCCCTTGTCTGTTGGTTCACTAAGCGCATGTGGGATGCAGCAAAGGGTAATTAAGTCTTTGGCTGATGGTTTTCGAAGTAAAACACAACAATAAATAAACGTATCTCAATTCTTCACTTAAATCATCATCAACTCAAGTCATCACAATCTTATCATACCTGGAATATACAAGTAAGATTTGTCTTTCTTTCATAACAATTAAATAATAAATTTGAGTTGCAAGATTAAATACAACTTACTAGAGAAATCCATGATGAAAATGTTTGGTGCAAGTACGTGAACTTATTTGATATATATTACTTGCGATGAGTATCAATGAGTTCCTAAGTAATCTTTCATTCCATTGTATCCTCTCACTGCCAAGGGCGGAGCTTCACTAGGGCAGTAGGGCCTAAGGGCGTCACCGCCCCTTCTTTTTTCCATTCAGTAGTGTTAATTTTAGGAGGACTAGTATTATTTTTTACTCGGTAGCTTAAACCCCTCCCCTATAACCTAGTTAAAGCTCCGTCATTACTTATTGCCACAACTACGTTACTTCAAAATATTTAATACAACTCAATGAATTATACTAAGTATCAAATCTTTCGAAGGCAAAAGACCAAATCTTTCGAAGCCAAATATGAAGTCTTCGGAACCTTCAAATATAAAGTCTTCCAAAGCCAAATACTGACTTTTTTAAAGACAGAGAAGACATTGCTTTTCTGAATCACCTTTTGATAATAGCTTACTACTTTCTGCTACCACCTCTAAAGACTCACCAACTTAGATAAGTTGGTGAAAAGCCTATACTTTTGTCAAACTATAGATTAAGGTATTATGTCTATAACTTTCTACTTTTGTACTTTTATCATTTTTGTATTAGATAAAGATGTGATATATGGTATGTCATAGTCACTAGTCAAAAGACAATCTGCTTTTGACTTTACATTTATCTTGTTGTATAGATTAGTGTTTCCAGCTGACATTCAAAGTATGACCAGCTGTAGGATATAGTATAAAGTATCTCAAGTACTTGTAATTTCCAAGTAAGCTTTGTAACACTTTGTAAGAACTTGAGAGCAATATACATTATTTTTTAAAACCATATTATCTTTTTATTGTTCTATTCTATACTTCTGTTCTTTGTTTCTTCATAATCCAGTTCCCTATTTAATATTTTAAGTGTTTTAACTCTCCTAACACTGTGAAACTATTGCATTGACCTCCTTCACCGGTCCTTCAATTGGTACCAGAGCTTTTCAGACTCTTGATTGTAAGATCTCACGATCTTAGATCTTTTCAGTTTCATAAAACACTTACCAGCTCAAATGGTAGCTCTCTCAAAGGCTGATATGAAAACTGGTACCATGACAAAGTCTCCACTGATCACTCCTGATAACTTTTATACTTGGCGCCAATGTATGGAAGGGTTCATCAAGTGTCAGGACAATAGGATGTGGAGATTTGTTGTAGAAGGATCTCACATCCCAAGCACCTCTTCAGCCGATACTGGAGATGGGATGATTACATAGGAAATGGCTGACTATTCGGAGGAAAAATGGAAGAAAATTGATGTAGATCAGAAAGTCATGACCGCTCTCCAAACCGCTCCGCATGATCATCACAAATCACTTAACACAATGATTCTCTCTTAAACTCACTAGATATCAGTCATATGATGATAACAGAATGCTCTAAGAATTGATAGTAATATATTAAGCAAGACACAAAGATAAGTTTTTCAAGATACTTGTATATATTAATTCTCAACTCAAAGATTACAAGACTCTGTCTTAGCACTTGTTCTAATGAGCTTACAAGTAGAACTATATATACTACTATCTAAAGCCAGTTATACTTTGAAAACCAGCTGGAAAATACAACTAGACAAAATACTACAGTTGCTAGAAGCATGTTAACTAAGATAAAATATTATCCTAGAAGTAGGTAGTCATGACAAGTCCATGACTTACCTTTTGTCACCAACTAAGTATGGTGACTGTACTAATCTAAGATGGATGAACAGTGGATAACGTAAGGTCAAACATACCCGTATGGAGAAGCTCCATGCAGTCTGTCAGTAAAGTAGTTGACTATACTGACAGGTACCTTACTTTTGTCCACTAGTCATAGTTGGTTCTTCTGAAGGTAAGTGTACTTCGGAAGACATGAAGTCTTCCGAATCAGCTGCTTCCTATCTTGGTCTTCATGGTACTTCCAAAAAGTAACTCTCTTCAGAAGTTTTTCTTACTTAGTTTCGAAAGGCTTTTGACCTGGCTTCGGAAATGCAGCATTGTCTTCGGAAGTCCATTGTAGATGTACCAAAATAAAGCTAAGTATTGGGTTTTGGTTGCACCAGCCTCATCAGACCCAACAATCTCCCCTTAGGCTGATGCTACCAAATCACTTTCTCCAGTGCCTTTCTTATCAGAGCCATAATCTTCACATCTTTCTCCCGGTTCTCCTTGGTAGATGTGAGTAGCATTTGGAACAAGTCTGTCCTGGTTAAGACATCTAGTCTGTCACCATGAATAACATGAATCCGTTGGCTATTTCCTCTGAATAAAGTAAGCTGATGGGTGTTGGAGTCATATACCCATCAAGCTATAGTCTCCAAAGCTGGGTCTTGAACCATCTGGAGAAAGGCTTGACCTTTTGCAAAGGCTCCAGCATCAGTAGTAGCTTGAGCTCTTTTAATCAACTCTGCTTCCCTCATATTGAGTAGGTGCTTTCATATGAGAGAAGCAACAGGGGAGTTAGAAGGGTTGGAGAGTGGTAATTCAGCTAGATCATTTATGTCAAATCTGCTAGAGTGTAGCAGAGATGATGTATCTAGCTGGTTAGTTTCCCCATTCACTCTTACCAACTTAAAGGCATCTGAAGGCTCATCAAACCTCCACTGGACTATAGGTCTCCTTGCACTTAAGGAGTAGTTGAAAAGTTTTCTATCTTTCTTTTATCCAGCAGAGTCACTAGTCTTCTTCTCAGCTTCTTTTCTTTATCATTTATATCACGTATGTTGAGGGAAAGAAGAGTGAGACACTGGTCCAGGGTTGTTGTAGGGAGATCCAGGAGAGCTTCCCTTGAGAGAAGGTTGACTGAATTATCAAGATATTTTAGTTCAATCAAGTCTTCATCCTAAAAGAAGGAACTCAACCTAGTGCATTGGTTGAGTCCTTGAATTTCCTCAAATTCCTGTATGGTTAGGGGTTTTGGTAATATTGAGGATGGTTGGGTGGTTGGTTTGGTTTTGGGTATGGTTTTAGGTATCAGAGTAGGTGGTGGTGGTGGTTATTTAGATATTTATGGTGTGAGTTATGAGGTGGTTGAAGGGGCTGGTTCAGGGGTGAAGGGTTCATCTATAGGTTTAGGTTTTATAGGGAAGGGAAAGGATGTGGGTGATTTAGTGGTTTGTGAGAGTGGTGGTTGTTTGGTAAGAATAGGTTTTGGTTTGGGGATGGGTTTGGAGACCATCCTCTTACTTGCAGTTTTCCATAGAACCTCCTGCCGGCTCCCCATTCGAATGTCAGTCTTTATGTCACTGACATGTCGTTGGAGAGTCTTTGTAGCCATGGATCCTACTTTCCTGGATGAGAAGCCAT
>BJCN01321142.1:1421-12157 GCA_018326445.1 Flaveria brownii
ATGAATGTTTAATCAAACAGATGAAGCTCAACAGACAGACGACTATGATGTCGCCCCCCTCAGCAAATCAAGACTCAACTAACCATGATTCTTGATTTGCAAGGGATCGTTTGAAGATCTATGAGCTACACCCCTGAAGAGGGAGAGATCATTCATGATCTAATGGATGAGTAGCTAGCCGACATGTTTCGACTCAACCCTGATGAGCTATTCAAGGATGCTCCTAAGGTTAATGCTATCAGTGACGAAGAGCTGCAAGATGTGGATGAGATTGACATCGAGGATATCATTGTAGAAGAGTATCCTCAGTACACTGACCAACAGGGAAATGTTATCCCCGATCTGGGTGAAACATTTGGAAGTGATACTTTTGGAACTCTTGATGCGAAGGAGAAAGAGAAATAGAAAGAAGAAGGGAAAACCCAAGCTACGGACGTTGATGTCAATATTAAGAAGGCTGAGTGGGCAGTGTGCTTAGCTGAGATGAGAGCCCAACGAGAACCTCCAAAGTCAAATGCCTACACAAAACTCTATCGAGTGAAGAAGCATCAGAAGGTGTCAGGCAAAATTATCACTTGGGCATATTTTGAGGACTTGGATGTCTATGCGGTGAAGAGGGAGAAGGGGATTGAGTACTTTAGATTTCCTCATGATCTGAAGACTCTTCCCAGTTTTGAGCTAAACAGGCTTGCTTGTTTAGACCTTTTGTACGCCAATCTGAAGAAGATGTTGGGTTGGTTTGAGACGCTACTAAAGAAGGAATACCATACAAGATAGGTAAACTTTAGGGCTCAACAGCCTAAACGGTTCATAAATAAGACCGAAGTTGATCCTAACACTGGAAAGCCTAAAGTAGTGCTGAAGTGGAGTCGTTCACGCACAATGTCAAAGATCCCACTACAGGAAATGCCTCAGGACTTCACTCCACACTTTAAGTGGTGGTATTATGACTGGCGAACGGGTGAAACAGTCATAGTTTTGCATAAAGAGGGCAAAATAGAGACTATTCGGGTATTTGACCCTATGTTGCTCACGAACTTGTCTGCAGATGATGTATACACTCACTACAAGTGGCCACTATTTTATGACACGCAGGACATTGTACAAGCTCTACAGTTTTAACACGTCATAAGACTCTATTTTGTATTCGAGATACATGCAGGAGTTACAAGAGAAGAGAAGTACAAGAAGTTCTAAGAACATGTGAAGAATGTTAGACATTAGACTAAACTAGGTCCAAGGGGGAGTTTGTTGATACATCTTGATGTACCTAGTTTATGTTCTTAAATGTAAAAGTCTTTCATGTCTTACACTTACGTAATACAATGTAATGTAATGATTGAATGATATATGAAATGCATTATGATGTTTAAATGTGATTGATTATGTCATATTATCTTTATATTGAATGTGATTCATATATATGAACTTAATATATAAGGTTGATGTTGTTTTACATAGTTCTAAGTCAACAAGAACTGAGAAATGTGTTTAACTTAGTCATGTGGACATTCATGCTAATGGACCATACTTATTGCCCATACGCATGAATGAACCATGCTTATGGACCAGTCGCACGACTGAACAAGGTTATTGGATCAGTCGTATGATTGAGACATAAGATTGGTTCAGTCGCACGACTGAACATTCAGTCATGCGTATGAGTCAACCGCATAATTCAATCGCACGACTGAACCATGCTAATGGTTCAGTCATATGAATGAACACTGATAACATATAAATACCATATAATTCGTGGAAAAACATATCACTTTATAATACTTCGCATACCTTCCAGAGCGTCCCAAGTCGTAAATCCAAGTTCATAGTTCGTTCCTGATCGATTCCAATCTGTTCTTAATGTTTGTTAAATCGTTAGATCGATCGGGTTATTCGTTCTCACTGATTGGATCGCCAATCAAATAGAATTCCGTGCTATTTGATCTGGTTTCACGCAAAATCCGTTAGTACTCCGTACGTATACGGTCCTAACAGTAATTAGAAAATTATGGTTGCCAGACTTTAGAGATTTTTGGTTTAGCATAATTACAATATAATGGTTGCATGATTTATGGATTTTTCATGATCTAAAGTGATTTAATTGTTACATAATTAGAAAATAATGGTTGTGTGATTTACGTATTTTTTATATTTTTGTTCAGGAGGTTGTGTAGAAGTGTCCAAAAAACGTGACCAGTGGTTTATCCTGGAAGTTTCAATGTCATATAAACCGATTGTGGGAATGACATTTTCATCCATAAATAATGCTTATGCGTTTTACACGGCATATGCAAAAAAATGTGGATTTTATGTTCAAAAAGGTGCTGGACATACGAGCGGTGAGATTTTAAAGTTGAATTATTTTACATGTTCAATGACAAAACGTTTAAAATATACAATTCAATTGATTCTAGTAAGAAGAAAGCAAAAAAGAAGAAAAATAAAAGGTATTCCATTAGAACTGGCTGTAAGGCTCTAATTGCTTTGAAATGCTCTGATGGTAAAACATTCCAAATTTATAAGTTTTATGAAGTGCATAATCACGAGTTGGGGGTAGAGAATGAGATGCACCTTGTACGTTCTAATCAGAAGTTGTTTACATACAAGAAAAGATGATTTAAGATTTGGAAACCGGTATTTTTAGGTCATGTAAAGTTATTTAATATGATGAAGACTAAATATGGTGGCTTTGAGCATGTTGGTGTGACGGTAACTGAGTGTAGGAATTTTAAAAGTAAGTTGAACTGCTATATCAGGGAATATGATGCTGAAATAATTGTTCAAAGGTTACTTAGCAAGAAAGAATATCTCCATGACTATTCATTTGAATACTCAGTTGATGAAAAGGGTACACTAACTGAGTTGATTTCAGCTTATGAAGATGCAAGAGGAATTATGTTACGTTTTGAGATGTCATTTCATTTTATGCAACTTTCAATACCAATAAGTATATATGTTTTAAATTGATAATTGTGCTTTCTTAATGAATTGTGTATTTGAATATTAACAACCTTACTAACAAACTATACGCTTAACACCATAACTAATAAATATTAACAAAACTAGTCCCTGTACTTGAAACTATAGACAATAAAAAATCTTTGGTAGACTTCACAAGCTTCAGTAGACTTTGCAGTACTTTACAACCTTTAGTAGACTTCACATACTAACAGTTTGTAATTTTTTTTGTAGATACAAAATGGTTTTTGTCCTATTTACTGGCACTGATAATCACTTTTGTAATGTTACATTTGGTGATGGACTGCTATCATCTGAATCGTATAAATGGTTGTTCACTGATTTTCTAAAATCACATGGCCGTCAGCCTAAAGTTGTTGTCACTGATCAGGATCCAAGCTATGAAGATAGTTGTTGAAAGCATGTTTAATGATAGCCGACATAAGTTATGTATGTGCCATATTATGAAAAAGGTTGTTGACAAGTTATAGAATGATACGTTATTATTCTGTTTGCTTTTGAGTTATTATTTGACTATGTATGCGTAAATTGATGGGTATACTATACGTGATTTTATCCTACTATATGCGTGATTTAGGACACTTGATACTTGATCCATGTTGTTCATGCGTTATTATTTTGTCTATGTATGCATGATTTTAGATGTTCTTTATGTGTGATGAATCCTATTATTGTGTTATATTGATCCCCTTTACGTGATTAATGTTATTCTTTATGTGTAGAAATTAAGCATGCTTGTGTAAAGAGTATTTTTTGTTATTATAGGTTGGTTCCGCCCCCGGCTAGCCTAGGTAGTGGTCCCTTTGATCGCTAACCCAACTCTTTGAATCTCTGACTAAGCTTGCTGCGTTGTGCAATAATAAAGGTTTCAAAAGGAAAATATGTAGTATAGTTTGGACAAATTGTATAAGCCCTGATGTTTTTGATAGGGACTGGTTAGATTTAATCCATAAATTTGATCTTACATGCAATAATTGGCTCTCAAATGTTTTTGATATGAGATCAATGTGTATTCCTGCATTCTACCATCATAAGTCTATGTCCGGTCTCATGCAAACAACGTCTCGGTCTGAAAGTGAGAATTACTTCTTTTGTCAGGTTGCAAACTCATAATTGACTATTGTTGAGTTTTTAATCACTATGACACTGCAATAGAAATTCAAAGGCAGAATCGACATAAAAAAGAACATGAATCATGATACACCTTTCTGTATCTATGGTCAGAGTTTCCTTTAGAGGAACAAGCAAAAAAGTTTTTTATAAGGGCCATATTTAATGATGTTCAAGAAGAAATATATGTTGCTTCTAAGAAGCAATGATTTCAAAACCGCACCGGACCGGCCAGTCCGACCGGTTCGACCGAGAACCGGTGAGGATGCCGGTTCGGTTCGGTGGTTTTGGGCCGTTTTCGGTTGAACCGGCCGGTTCGTGCGGTCGACCGGCCCGACCGGAACCGGCGAACCTGGTTGAACCGGTTTTTGAATTTTTTTTTAATTTTAATAGAAAAATATTATTGGATATGGATTAAGGAACACCGGTTCGTTAATTTGGACTATGTTTACTTGAATGATATGTATTTTGGATGTTGTTTTGGATTAAGGAACACCGTTTAAACATGATATATTGTTTAAAATCGTTAATTTTAGTATGTATATGATATATTGTGTTAATTTGGAGTATGTTTACTTGAATGGTATGTGTTTGTAGTTTTATAAATATTTGGAATTTTTTTATATTTTTTTAAATATTTATGACGTCATCCGGTTCGTAATCCGGTCGGACCGGTGGACCGGTCCGACCAGTGAACCTCTAGGCCGTCCGGTTCGCTTTCCGGTCCGGTTTTGAAAACATTGCTAAGAAGTGTATGTCTTTTAATGTTTCAACCAAAGGAGAGTATTCTAAGATTATGGTCAAAAATTTTGAGGCCTACGGTGATGGATTATTGGAGGTATGTTTATAATTAACCCTTGCATTATTTCAAAATGTTCATAGTTAATCCTTACGTTATTTTATTAAGCTTTGCATAATAACTTATTGTTGGTTCTGTTTGTTGTTAATTAGGTTCTGTTCAGAAAAGATGATCTAAGTGTATCATGAAGTTGTAAAAGGTTTGAGCGTTAGCGCTTGCTGTGTTGTCACATTTTTTTATTTTTTCCAGAGGTTCCAAGTTCATGAGTTTCCTGAAAAATATGTTATCAAACGTTGTACAAGGAATGCGGTTAGCAACATACAAAGTCTTCGTGTGTAATGGAAGATATTGACAACGAGCAGTCTCGGGATTTTAATAAGTCGCTCGTGAGATACAACATGCTACAGAGTATATTATAAATCGACTAGCCCCTGATCTTGATGCTTTGAGTGTTATAAATGATGAGTTGTAGCGAATGATGTTAAAGGCTGAAGAAGACTGTCTCAAATTACCTCCTCAAAATAAGAAAGACAGGTATGCGCCTGTTGTTGGTTTTATTAAACCAATATATGCTACTGTACATGTACATGGTGGAATTAGAAATAAAGCTCGTGGATCTCACAAAAGGATAAAATCAAAGAAAGAAAAAACAATTAGTCATGCTGGTAAGAGACACAAGTGTTATTATATTTGTAGGGAAAGTGGTCATGGTAGGAGAACATACATTGGTGGATTAGGTCTCGTCATCAATGTTCACAAGGATCTGTTGATTTATAGTTGTTGACTTTATGATGAATCCCACTATTGTGAAGAAGACAACAATAAATTTTTGCTTGAAAAGTCTTCAACCCTTTGTTTGTTGTTTTATTGCATCTAAAATATTGACAACTATGATTCTGGAGGTTTGAAATTGAACTTTAAACTCATCTGTGACATCCGGTAAATTTTCGTTACCATACTCGGTAAATTTCCGTTACCAAACTCCGTTAGTTCTATTAGGTTTTACATACACGTGTTGTGAGCACACACTAGTTGTCGTTGAATATTGGTGATCAAATAATAATTAAGTATGGTTAATAAATTATAACTTAATTAATAATTTTGATTATTATTATGTGGTTATGCGATTCATGAATTTTAAATATTATTTATGAATTTTACTTTATAATGTGACAACGTGTGATATTTGATTCATGTGTTTTGTTGCTAATTAAAAATATATGATTATTATTGTTGATTAATAGTACATGAGTTTTGTAGTAAAAATTATTTAAAAAGCGTTAGAAGATTAATTTTTACAAAAGGTGAACAATAGGGTTAAGTTTGCAATTACCACAAAAGTTAGTATTACCAAAACTCAAACCCTACCCTCCCCCAAACCCTTCATTCGGCCAAACCCCTCCCAAGCACCCCATCCTTGCAATTTCAAGTTTCTAGCATCAAGAACATTTGATTTTGCTTGGCTTTAACCATTACAACATTATAGCAAGTTTAATTCTTGGCCTATTACACAATTTAAGGTGTGTTTCATAAGTTTTTGATTCAATAAAAACCTAGTTCAATTAACATGGTTAAATTTATAATTTTTGATGTTGGATGATGTTATGATGTTAGTTGTATTGCATTGATTTTAGTTTACATGGATTATGTAAGAATTGCGTGGAATTGAGGTGTTGTTCATACCTTACTATAAGTAGTAACTTTTGTGCATGAGATTTGGGAATTATGATGATTTTTTTATGTTTATCATGTCTAGATGATTGCTATAAACTAGATAAGGTATAAAGTTGATGAATTTATAAATGAATTGGATGTTAGATTAATTTTTAGGTGTTATTAACCCGAAAGGGAAACTTTATTGATGTGAATCATTGTATGTTGTGAATTGGACATCTTTATGATGTTAGGATCATGCTATAATGCTTGTTGATGATGTCTAATACGTTAGAATGCGTTAATTAGGTCATGTGGATACTTGGTGGAATATATGGGAAATCTAGGTTTTATGAAATATAGCACAAGTGTTGAGTTTACATTAGAAGGTTATGGAATCATGTTTGGGGTTATGGTAAATCATTTTTATGTGTGTTAATTGGTATGAATCGTGTTGAGAAATATGATAATGAACATCATACATGTGTGTGAATCTGAGGCCCCTACTTAGTAGAATTGGTAGGATTTAGGGTATGAAGTTGTGAGTGGCTTCCCATGGCATGTAGTGCATGGTTAAACTCAATGTATGATTTGTTAATTACGAAATAACTATATTTATATTGAGCATGATATTCGGTTAGGATTCGCATGTGTTGTATGATAATCTATGTTGGTATTATGATCTTGATAGAACTTAAGATTTATAATGTGGCATACGTAGATAACTTGTACGATAATCATGTGTAATGAGTTGTTATACTTGATCAAACAAGATTTCAATAACATGTCACCAATGGGTCAATCTGGACAAGTAGGTCAAATGAGTCTTTGTTTTCCAAAACCCTTAGGTCAACGTGTTTATTGATCACTTAGGGTTGTTAAACTTCTGGTTCCACGTACTTATGTACTCACGTGTTCTAGGTAACCTTTGACGTGTTCTGGTGAGTTCAATGCCCAACTTTTATTTACTCTCTTTTTGCGGAAGAAAGCATATTGTATTTTAAAACGCTTTACTATTATAACTTGTGGTTAGTATAACATAGTGTGTTATACCATTGAAAGTCCTTACACTTTCGGATCGTTAGTAAAGGAAATTAGCGGGAAACCTTGAGTAGTACTACTGGGTCTAACAAGCCCCACTCGTATGACTGGAGCTCAAGCAGTTGCAATATTGTCCTAAACGACTAGCATCATCATGACTTGGTATGTCGTGACGGAAGGCAACAAATGAACATAGCTAGCTTCGATCATGAAATCACTATGGTTATTACTAATGAAATTATACTACCTATCTATTTCAATACACTTGTTTATATTTTTTACAAACGCTATTGCTTATGATGACTTACAAACTCTTGAACTCACCAACAGTCATGTTGATATTTTTAGTATGCTTTTCTCAAGTCGATACTAGCAGCTGCCCTTAGTAGCACTCACGAGTCGAGCATGCGTTGAGTGATCATTGATTTACATTTTGTTTATTGAATATTTAAAAATATTGGTTTGGGTGCATATTATTGCGCATTTTACATTTTAATATTTGGATTTGAAATATTTACAAAACGATTGAGCTATGTCTTGAAAGTCTTAAACTGGTTTGTTTGAAATGTTATATATGGAGTCATTCTAAGTAACTAATGACTTGGATCCCGGTTTATTCACTCGCCTCGCGGTATAACCCCACACATGGATTTTGAGGGTGTGACAGATTGGTATCAGAGTCATTGGCTATAGGAAACTAGGTTGCTACACACTAGTCTATAACCAAACACAGTTAGTTAGTTACTCATTTAATTATCCCCTTACTGTATACTCATTGGCATGCATATCGCGTACAGTATAGCATAACATCATCATCATCCTCATCCCTTATTTGACATGCGCTGGGAAAGGTACCCGAGGGTCCTACTGTTCCTTCTTGATTTAAGGGTTATGGTGCTCGACCTTGTGTGTTAATGCCTGATACATATCTTACGGGCAAGCCAATGATTGATCGGGACATGTTTGATCCTGACAATTGGGCATAGTATCGTACTGTACTAATCAAGTTGCTCTAAAAGGAGCATGTTCCATTTTCGGTTCCTAATGTGGGTAGAGATTCCATATTATTCTCTCTACCTGTAACCTTATTAGGGCTATCGCTCCCGTGGTGCCTCTCATGACAGATTGCGTCAAGACATTGAGGAGAAACTTGAAAGGTTAGACACGCGACACGAGTATGATAGCAAGGCGTATGAAGTGATGGAAGACTCATGGCTGGATATGCAAGGACGTCAGGATGGTCAGATAGAAAAGATTCAGACTTTGCATGGATTGGTTGCCTTCAGTTAAGGTCTCCCCTTCAAAGCTAATCTTAGGGTCCACCTCAACATCCAGTTGACCAGCGACATTGCCTATTTGCATTTGTCTTGTTCTTTTTCTAAACTCTTTAATAATCTTGTCTTGAATCCTCTTTGCTATTTTGTTAACTTGCATATGTTGAGTTAGGTTGGCAAGTGGCATATGGACTAGAGGAGGACTATCATAGTAGTTCAAGGTCTGAAAGTTGAAGACCTTATGCTAGTAGTATCAGGGCTCTTCTATCAGCATCATAACTCAACCCTAGTATTTAATTCTCAGCTCCATAGCGTGGGGATGACATTACCCCTTGGTATACCCTCCTCAAACAAGCTTTGTATGAGTGAGTCCACATCAATGTGAACTTGAGGACCTTGCTGAGCATGGACAATTGCAAGTGAGGGCGGTGAATCCTCTATGTCCATACTCTGTGAAGGACTCCCAGGTTTTAAGATTGCTTTAACTTCCTCCCCCTTTTTGGTAGCATCACCCTCTTGCACAAGTAAGCTGGGGGTTATGTCTATCACATCCTAAGGTTCTTGTGTTCCTGGTTGAATTTTCCTAAAAGGTCTCCTAGTTAGTTGTTCCTTTAGATCGTAAATCTCAAGTTGCTGATCACTTATCCTTTGCAAGGTAGTTGTTGGTACACATATCCCTAGTTCTAGTTCTAGTGAGCTTAAATGTAATTGACTTTCATTTTGTAACACTGATGTAATGTTTGATATATGAAATGAAAAACTCTTTGTTGAATGTGTATTAGTTATTGAATGTTATATCTATTCATATGATTGATTATTACACACTTATATGAACATGTTATATAGGTTTACAGTTGTTAGACATAGTTCTGTATTGTAAAGGTTCAGGAATATGTTTAACTAAGTCTCATGATTCAGTCGCATGACTGGACCATGCGAATAGGCTAGTCGCACAACTGAACCAGGTGATTGAGCCATACGCACGATTGAGTCATAAGACTGACTCAGTCGTATGAATGAATAAATTGTAAGACTCAGTCACACGACTGAGCCATACGCATGGCTCAGTCATACGAATGAAAGCTGTAACCTATAAATACCACTTAATTCGTGGAAAAAGAGAACACTTTGAGAAGTATTAACCCTAGCCGTCCTTGTTCTTCAAGAGAGTCCCTTCCAACTTCATAGAACATTTCTGATCACTTCTAATCAATTCTTAACGTATTCTAATCGTTAGTTTTGAATAGATTAACATTCTCCCTGATTGGATCGCCAATCAAGTAGGATTCCACACTATTTAATCAGGTTTCACGTTGAATTAGTTAGTAATCCGTATGTACACGGTCCTAACAAGTGGTATCAGAGCTATGGCTCTAGATTCTACGTGGATTCAATCGCGTTTTCTATAAAGTCAACGTTTTCAATCAAAAGATCCGGTCTTTTTGCATCAAAATTCAGTTTTTACGAGTGCATGTGTTAAAAAGTTCATCTTTTTCGAGTTTCAGCCGATTAGGGTTTTCAAAATTGTGTTTTTAAGTCGAATTGCGTGAAAATTTTTGACAAAATCTCGAATTCAGCAGTCTCAGTCTCACGATTGACCCAATCGCATGACTGAACTTCATTCGCACAGTTCAATCGCACGATTGACCCAGTCGTTTGTTCATTCGCACGCTTGTCCTAGTCGTCTGCTCATTCATACGACTAAGTTCAATCGCACGGTTGAGTCCCAGTCCCATCCCCAGTCGCATCCCCAGTCGCATCCCCAGACACATACCAAGTTCGTTTGCCAAGTATTCAGACTAGTTCATTTTGGATACACAGAACTTTGCTCTCTCAGCCGGGAAGGACTCCAGAATTCAGAATCTCTTGCTCTTGGAGAA
>BJCN01321144.1:0-17112 GCA_018326445.1 Flaveria brownii
TTCCAATTGGTGAGAAATTATCAAACTCCTTTTTAAGAGCTTTAGCCTTCAGTGCCTTCAGGGTTGCATTCCCATCATATCTCTTTTCTAAAGCCTCCCACAGCTTCTTCGATTGCTTGTTTTCAGAGAATTGATGGAATATGTCTTTAGGTATCCATTGAGTCAATAGTGCTTACGCTTTCTTTTTAGCGTTATGTAGAACTTTCTGAGCTTCATTCATACCCCCCAAAGTCAACTTCACCCCATTAGCACTGACTGGTACAGTATAACCAGTCTCTATAGACGTCCAAAGATTTGGGTCAACACCATTTAAGTAGATCTCTAACCGCTATTTCCACTGAGGATATTCATCCAACGTCAACAACTTCGGCGGTTTGTTGTGATTCCCAATCTCATTCTCTAGAAGAAGAAAATTCTGGATACGAGAGTCTTTATCGGTAGTAAAAGCAACAAACTGGTCTTCCATTGCTAAGCACTTAACAAACTTGAGACAGGACAGATTCACTTGTGCGATTGAGCAAGGCGACTGGTTCAATCGTGCGATTGAAGGATGCAAATAACTTCAACCGTACGATTGGATTCAGTCATGCGAATGAAGAGTACGATTGAGGTCAACCGACTGAATAACTTAAAAGTGTGAATGAATTCAATCGTGCGATTGAACTATATGAATGGTATTCAGTCGTGCGATTGAGCTAATCGTACGACCGAGGCTACTGTTGCGGGAAAAAGTCGAATTTTTGAACACTTTGACACAAAAATACGAATTTTCATGAACCCTAATCTGTCGCAGGGTAAAAAGTCAAAACTTTAACACAAAGACTCATCAAAAACACGTTTTTGAAGCAAAAAGTGGATCTTTTGATTGAAAACGTTATGGTTAACACCAAAACTAATCGAATCCACACAAAATCACAAGCCTACGCTCTGATACCACTTGTTAGGACCATTTTCGTACAGAGTACTAACAGATTCTTTGTGAGACTAGATCAAATAGCATGGAATTCTATTTGATTGGCGATCCAATCAGTGAGAACGAACAACCTGATCAATCTCACGATGAAACAAACGTTAAAAACGAGTTGGAATCGATCAGGAACGAACTATGAACTTGGATGGGTGACTTGGGATGCTCTGGATGGCTAGGGTATGAAAGTATTCGAAGTGCTATGTTTTTCCATGAATTATGTAGTATTTATAGGTTTTCAGTGTCCATTCGCACGACTAAACCATTAGCATGGTTCATTCGTGCGACTGACTCATGCGTCTGACTCATACGCACGACTGAAGGTTCAGTAGTGTGACTGAGACAATCTTATGTCTCAGTCATACGACTGATCCAGTCTCCTGGTTCAGTCGTGCAACTGGTCCATAAGTATGGTTCATTCGTGCGTATGGTCCATAAGTATGGTCCATTAGCATGAATTACCACTTGACTAAGTTGAACACATTTCTGCATCATTATTGACTCAAAACTATGTACAACAACCTCAAACCTATATATAATGTTCATCAATATAAGTAATACTAATTACACTATGAATATGATATAAATAAAGACACTTCAACATCAAAACTCAAATCATATTTCATTAAACATTGTCATTATATATGTGTAAGAAATGAAAGACATTTACACTGAAGAACATAAACTAGGTACAATGTATCAACAACATTATACAGATATATGATTGGTTTGTTGATGTATCTTACTGTATCAAGACTAGACATAATGTATGATGTTTGTGTCTGTGCCAGGTATCAATCAGACCTGAAGGAATCCCACTCAATTGCTGTCAAAAGGATATTCAGGTATCTCAAAGGTAAACCGGCTTTAGGGATATAGTATCCTTATGAAGGAAACTTTGAGTTACATGGATATACTAATAGTGATTATGGAGGATGTTTTCAAGATAGAAAATCTACTACGGTTGGTAGTTAGTTTTTAGGACCCAGATTAGTGTCATGGTAATGTGAGAAACAAACAAGTGTCTCTGTTTCAACAACAGAAGCTTAGTACATAGCTGCTTCAGCAGGATACTCTCAAATCCTTTGGTTACAAAACCAACTGCTGGATTACGAGTTCAACTTTCTTAAAACTCCAATTTACATTGATAACACTGTTGTTATGTTCATTACAGCTAATCATGTCTAACATTCAAAAACTAAACATATCGAAATGCGATATCATTTTTTCAGAGATAACTCTGAAAAAGGTTTAATCATTCTGATTCGAATTGCAACTGAAAAATATTTGGCAGACCTATTTACTAAAGCTTTCTTACCAGGACGATTTGAGTACTTGTTAGAGTCAATCGGTGTTATTAACCATGTGTAAAACTGGTTTTTAAGCATTCTAGTTAATTGAGTCTTAATATGATCAGAGTCCTCCCTTATCTAAAAAGGTCGCAGTAAGAGCAACGATCAGAGTTTATTTCCTAATCATAGTTTGTGTATGTATGTTTTCTAATTAAAGTAAAACCAAATACAAAAATAGAAAAACAAAAATTAAAAGAAAAAGATATATAAAAAAAAACTACATAAATTGAGTCTTTCTTTGTGAATTCATTTTTAGGAATGAACCTGTCTTTGCAATATGTGAGAAATGATAGTACATTACTTGGATCAATTGCATATTTCACTCGATAATAAAGTCTGATATGATCAGATATGATGTGTAAATATTATACTGAAAAAGTTAATTCTTGTGATTAAACTAAATCATCTATGCATGTATGTGTGTTCATCTTAGTACTAATGAGTAGTATTAGCTTATCGGATTGATTGCTTGTAAAGTTACAACACTCACACCTGGTGGTGATATAAATAACCATAAGATCTGCTAAAAGCATATGCTCACTTCTCTATTATGAGTAATTATAGACCTAAAGTGCTAAGATATCCTTTGTTGTAAGTGATTACAAACCTAGATATTCTCCTTTGATGCAAAAAGATGCCACTGTGCACAACCCATTTAAATGGATTCTTAGAGTTTATCAAATGGTTTATCCATGACAATTCTCAACTAAATTATAAACATGAACTCTGGTTATGAATATATGTCAGGTTTCTAAGTTGAGAAAATGTACTTACTTGCATACCTTGATGATAGTTGATCTCTCTAAGTCTATATGTGAGTCATATCATGTCATATCTAATTCAACCCTAATCAATCCAAGAATTGAAAAGTAAGTGAGCTGATTCTTTTGTCAAAAACACTCTTTGTCTATCCTTGGATCTTGTGTTTCCATTGCTATGAAATCACTGACCTGGAACACACTTGATCAGGATTTAATCATTGTCTATGACTATTCATAACTAATTTTCTTTTTGATGTGCTGATCTTAACTGATATGATCTCACTACAGACATTGATTCAATTGTAAATATTATATTTTTATTCTGATTTAATTTTTATTTTATGCATGTTTCTATGTGTAGGCATATTAACAATGATTAGTTTGATCTTCATGTGAAAACCCAAGAAACTTCTATGTTTTGTAAAACTTAAAAGTTCAGGGGGAGTAAAAAGTAAGAGTGTTTAAGAGAAAATAACTCCAATTTCAAGATATGAAAAATCAAAATTAAATGGTTTGGATGGAAAGGATGAAGCTAAAAGTTCTAGCATGTGTGTGTTTGATAATGTGAAAATGAACTTGAAAAATTTAAAGTGGAAAAGCTTCTTGAAAAAATTTTCAATATGAGATTTTTTGTTAAAAATCAGAGACTAAAATGAAAGGAAATTGCTTTTTACATTTTAAAATAAAAATAAAAATGTGAAATGTCAAAAGTACAAACTTGAGGGTCAATTATGAAAATTTTAGGGAGAAAGTCAAAATTTGAAAAATTGTTTAAATATTGATATGCGAAAAGTACTAATATGTTTAAACAGTGTTCAGGTGGAAGAATTGAAATTTACAAGTGTTAGAATCATGAAAGTCATCTCATGTGCCTAAACAGAGTTTAAAAGTCCAATTAGGAGCATGATAATTTTTTTCAGAAATTTTACAAGTGTGGGCGTTTTTCACATCCTCATGAGGCTAAACAGTGGTAATAAGTCTTAAAAATTGGTTAAGTGTTAGGCATTTCAACATGCTCATGCGCCTACACAATAGCAGGGTTTCTAGAGTTGGGCGTTTCAAGTGAAAATTCACCAAGTGTTGGGCGTTTCAGATAGACTCATGCGCCTGAACAGTGCAAAAGCATCTACACAGGGCTTATGCATCTGAACAGCGCTCATGCGCCTAACATCATGCGCACAAACAGTGCTCATGTGCCTAAAATCTTAGTGAAAATTTTACCTCATGTGCACAAACAGAGTTCATGCACCTAAAACCTTATGGAAAAATTTAACCTCATACGCACAAACAGTGCTCATGAGTCTAAAATTTTTACTTAATATAAATACAACACTTCGTGTTTTTTATTCATTTCATTCACATAAAGTCCCCTGAACTCACTCTCTCGACTCTTTGTTACCTTCATTTCACTCAGTTTGATTGTTTCACGAATGAATTTCATTCACATTTTAAGATTCTGATTAACATTTGATTTGGCGTTTCATATCTGTTTGGGCGTATGAACCCTAAGTCGTCTGAATATTTGAAATTTGTGAACTAAATGATAAATAAGAAGTAAATTTGATCTTAGCTTGTTGATATTGAATTGATTTCGAGCATTTAACACATCAAACATTGAATTTCATCAACATTGGTTCAATGATGATTCTTGATCAGTTGAAGTAATGAAGATGAACAGACAATGACTTTTGAATTTTTAATTAAATTGAAAAATTCGTAAAAAATTTAATTTTTTTAATATGTGTTTGATAAAATTTAATGAATTGATATGTTTAAAACCATATATACCCTAATTTGAGCATATTATGTTCTTGAACAAAATATATAAATACTTGGTCATTTTCTAAGTACAAGTTAGATTAATAATTGTTTAAACATAATAATTCATTAAAATTTAATCAACATCTATTAAATTTAAAATGTTTAAAATCAAATTGACTAAAGTTCTTGTTTTCATTTGTGCAGATGAATGAATTAAAGTTTGAACCAAAGCACAATGTTGCAGCATTACTTAATGTGGATGTACAAGATGCTATCAGTTATGAAGAGATGATCAGATTTTTACTAAGGACTAAGTATGTATACGCTATGTGTTACCAACAAGTGATCTATGCAAGACTGATCAAGAAGTTCTGGAACACAACATCTGTTAATGTAAATGATGAAGGAAGGAAATTATTGAGGGGTTTTGTTACAAATGATAGAATGATAGAAGTTTCAAAAGATTCTATCAGAGCTGCCTTAAGATTTGGTCAAAATGATCCAAAAGATACATCAGAACTAACATTCAATGAATATAGAGAGACATTCATGGAAATGGGTCATTCTGATCACTTTCCAAAGAAGCAATTATTTAGAGCCAGAGTCTACAACCACTGGAAGCTTTTGTGCTACATATTCTAGCACTGCATGTCTAAGAGGAGTGCAAGATAGAATTCTTTCCCAGTAGACATTGCATCTCCCATTGTAGCTCTTGCTACCAACAAAAAGTTCAATATGGCCAAATGGATTATGAATGGGTTTATCTTCAACTTGTAGAAAGGAATTAGAAACAAATACCTGATGTATCCAAGATTCTTACAGATGATTATTAATGAAGAATACCCTAATTTCCATGTTTATGGTGTTGGTGGAGAAACCTTAGTTCTTGAACACATGTCTGATATTTCTTATAAAAGGTTGGCAATGATCAGAAGTGCTCAGAATGTACCTATGTTTGATTACATGAGGAATGTTGCAAGAGATGAAGTAGACATCAATACAGATCACTTCCATTTGATTGAAGGTGAACCAGTGGATCCAGCTGATCTTATTGATGAAATTCCTCAAGTATAGTCAAATGATGATGAAAATGAAGATAATAATGATGACGATGATGAAAGTTCCTCAAGTAGTGACGATGATGGTGCTGATGATGCAGTTCAAACACATCAATCACAGAGTAGCAAGAAAACTATCTCCGATCATGCTGAAGTAAGAAATGATGTTGATGAAAGAACTACTGCTGGTATGGATCAGGATGAAGGCATTAGTATAGAAACTCATGTGTTAGACTCTAATGTTAATGAAGAACATGATCAAAATCAGGATTTTGGATTTGATTACATTGATGCTATGATGGCTGAGCCTATCTTTCAAAGCTCCACTCCTATTGCCGAGTCTCCAATTGAAGCAGAAAAAACTGATGTTATTACAGCACACAATGTGTCTGTACAAACTAGAGATGTACAAGACGTGGATGTGATTGAGATTTTGAAAGAACCTAATATTGCTCAAGAAAATATCATTAATGAGTTAAAAGAGGAAAATGTGAAGTTAAAAGAAGTATTCAAAAGAAGGATGATGAAATTTCAAACCTAGTGAAAGGAAAATAAGAAAATATGAAAACATTTGAAGTTATGATGAAAGATTATGACTTAATAGAAGAAAAGTTTATCAAGTTGAAAGAAGAAAATGAACTCATACAAGAGGAGTTAGAAAAAAATGAAGGAAAAGCAAAAGTCTGATTCTCCTGATTCTCTAGAAATTGTGATAGTTTCTGTGATAAATCCAATTGGTATTGAAAAGATTCCTGAAGTTGATAAAGGAAAAAGAAAGATTGATGATATAGACGTTTCAGTTTTATCTGAACCATTATCAAAAGTTCAAAAGACTGTTGATAGTCAAGAAGAAGGAGAGCAATATGTTCAAGAGAAGATTGGAGCTCTAGATGACACAGATGACGAATTTGGTGATGAATGGTACGATGAGGTACCTAAAGATGAAGATATAGTTGAAGCAAACTTTGAACCAAATTTTTCACTAGTTGAGACAACTCAAGATGATGTACATATTAATTTTAAAGATAGGTATAATTACTTGGTGAGGATGAAATACAACCGAGTCTCTCTTGATGGTTTAGTAGTTTCTCAGATAAATGAAGAATATGAGAAATGTATTTCTCCTAAGTCTTTTGCTCCAGTAGATCCAAACGAGATTATCGTTGAACATGGAGAATGGAACCCATTACAAGATAGTATAAATGTTGTGGAAATGCCTTCATCTGAGTTACACCACCCTGATCTTGAGGATATGAGTATTTTTGCATTAAGATCATGGTTACAAGCACGGAACTATCCTTGGAAGACACTTAAGAGATTGCAGTCTGAATCACAAAGCAATTTGGTGAGAAGCTTCCAAGAGACTATAAAAACAAACCAACAAGATGATTGTGCTTGATACAAATAATCCTTAATATTTAAAAATTACAAAAAGGAAGAGAATGCTGAAACCTCAAGAAATAAAATCTATGGCTATGAAGACAAATGTCTGTGAAAGGATGAAGGAATTGATGAAGATGTTTCCAGAGACTGAGAAACAAGCTTACAAAGTATCTCTTGAGCAAAAGAAATTATTCAGTAAAGCTAGTTCTGCCGGAGATATAGTAAGAAATGTGTTACAAAAAGGACAATCAATATCAGAATTGCTAAATGAAATGATTGCTCCTGACACAACAAAAGAAGTGAAGATAGTATCTTGGAAGTATGATGAAGTTGTTGATGCTTTCTTGATTAAAAGAATGAATGTTGTTTGTGATGTGTATCACTTTTTCTCTAGCATTATAAAGCTGCAGGTGCAAGACTTGAAAAAGCTGAGTAAATTACCTTTAATCAATCCTACGGGAGCTAAGTGAGGTGAGATCTTTGTAGAATTTTTGAACGGAGGAATCACTAGAGCAAGTTCATTTTTGGAAACTAGATATAATCAAGAAGATAAAGAATACTTTAACACATTGAAAAAGAATAGAAAGTATCGAGGAAAACAAGCTGAAGAGGAAACTTTTTAATTGAGTTCAGTAATTTATACTTTGAAAAAGTTACGACTCCAGGATTGAAAGTGATAGAAGGAACTCAAAAGTTAAAACCGATCTTGAGATGGTTTTATAATTTGGATTTATTTGATTTGAAGTTAGTCCAAAATCTAGAAAACTAGGGTGAGGACATGATTACTTTATTTGGAGTATTTGAACTAAAACTCTTACATCCGAGTTACATCTCCTTTCTATCAGTTCAAAAGTTTGAGAGAGTATCTCCTGAGATAGCTAAGAGTGACAAGAAATATTTCTTATAATCATCAAAGTTATGAATGCTGTGATGGAAAGAATCCCTTTGAGAAAAGCATTGGCTTATTCTAATATTGTTAAGAAGGATATCAAAGATATAGAATTCATGAGGATATCAAGCAAAGGGGTATTGGAGGTTTATTCAAAAGAGAATCAAAAACCAATTGAATTATATGCTAACATTGATATAATAGGTTTATCCAAAGAAACATTGGAGGTGATGAACTAGATGGAGATCAAGACGAATGAAGCTAAAGCAGAACAAGGTATTTTAGCTAGCAAGTTCAAGTCAGCTATCGCTAAATCCTTGAAAGAACAAGAGATGTATAAAGAAAAGCCGTTGTTCAAGATCAAAGAAGAGCCTGAAGACTTCTTTGACATTTGAAGACAAAGAGAAAAGAGAAAACACAAAGAGAATATTGAAGATTGAAGAAAAGAAAAGACAAAGTACAGAAGACTGAAGATTTTGAAAATCAAAGACAATGTCAATCTTAGGGGAAGTATGTTAGAGCCTCTTGAAGATTAACATGTAGTCTTTAGATGTCTTTTGTATAGTTTTATCATAGTATAGGGACTGTTTATGTAAATGGTTGTTCCTTTGTTTATTGATAGTATAAATAGCTTAGATGTGTTTTGATGCAGGTAGACTAGACAAGACTAGACTAACTAATTAGTTGAACTTGTAACTGCTACTTGCACTTGTAATTGTCTTTGCTACTATCAATGAACTACTATGATTTTTACTTGATTGTTTGCATTGATTTGATTACATTTGTATGTTTTTGATTGAATTGCATTATGGTATCATCACAGATTGATTCATTTGATCCTATCACCTTTTACCCACCATTTAAATACTTCCAACTCTCTTACTCTGAAATCTTTACCACTGTAAAAGCCCTAAATTTCCACTATCTTCTTCACTCACACTCAAATTCCTTCAATCCAATAGTACTTTCACCATAATGACTTTGAATCCCCTATCATACAATTTCTAACACAATCAGCATACTTCACTGCTCTCCCTGTTAACCCCACCATCTATTCAAACCACATGGCCGACTTCTGGGCCAATGGTAAAAATGACGTGCTCAATGGTGAACAGGTTATCAGATCAATGATTTGCAGATAGTAGATTATCATAAGTGAGACCACTATTAGGGAGCATCTGGAACTACATGATGAAAGAGCCCCACTGAATTCCTAAAGTCTGATTTAGAGGACATTTACACCTAAATATGATATGGAGGAGATGTAACCAAGTCTACAGGTTACAAGGTCAACTTTTTTTACAAATGGAAGTTCTTGATACATATAGTCCTACATAGCGTATCCAACAAATCAGGGGGTTAGGATCAAATCCCATATTATCTAGGCTTCCTAGTCCATGGATTGGTAAAAGCCTCAGATCCAATTACTCAAGATTTATGTTGAACAACCTGAGAGGTCATCTTACAAGGAATACATTCTATATGTATCCCATGTTTATTCAGCATATAATCAACTGTGAGTTAGATTAGGATAAACTAGAATGTGCAAATGTTCTAGTGGATCCTCAAATTATGTCAGGTAGCTTCAAAATGCCTAAGAAGATATTCACTGCCTATACTAGAAGGTTCACTAATCTCCTTCTAGGTATGCTTGAGCCAATGGCCCCTAGTGACATCCCTGCAAACCTCGCAGGTAATGAACCCACACCAGAAACCACTACCTCCCAACCAATTACTTCTTCCCATACCATCAAATTCACATATTAAAAATGCCCTAAACAAACCCTTATTCAATCTACTCTGATTGAACAAGTCCCCTCTTTTCATACCAAAAAGGTTAGAGTGGAACAACGGGCACCCACTCAGCCAGTGGTCCAACCATCCTCCATAATAGACCTCAATATCAGTGTTGAGTATTCTCAGTCTCAACCTAATGAGCGTATTAACCAAGCCATAAGCCCTCAGGGTGAGTCCTAACACTCCCCTAAGAAGCCAAAAAGGGACAGCCACATCACTAGTTAATCTGCTATTGTAGAGGAACCATTAGATGCTGACCAAAATCCGGGGTCATTAGAAATAACCTCTGAATCCTTTCTTGACCTACTAACTGACCTGGTGAGGATATTATGTTACAACACCACTCCCTATATCAACTAAGCCCATGAAACCCCTAATATCTAGCCCACATCAGCAAGCCTAAACTGAGGTGAGTCTAACTAGAGTGGAGGTGACATGCAGATTCAACTGCCACTACTGAGATTGCTTCATCCGCCTCTCAGGATAGTGGTAACATAAGTGGGACTGAATCTATGACAACCTTGTGCATTGATGACTCTAAAAGGTACATCAGTACGTAAGGCTATCCAGGTCACAAAGAAACCACATCTGGTGGTGATGATGAACATACCATGTATGTTATCTCATCTCCTAATGGTTCTTTAAAAGAAGATGAGGGTAGTTTGCAACTCACAATCAATTACCTACTTTCTAAAGTCCAAACCTTGAATTCAATGTTAGGACTTTAGAAAATAGGTCTACCACTTAGCAACTTGAGATTGAATATCTCAAGGCTCAACTAGATGAGACACAGATTGAGAAGTCTATTAGGCATGTACATATACAAGTTTCTTTAAGTTCTTCGTCTAGCACATGTACTTCTTAATATGATGCTTCCAAAAAGGGGGAGAATGTATAGAAACAAGAACATGAGAACCCACCCATGCCACTACAACAACTTCCCTCGATATTATTTCTTCTTTTTACACCACACATCACTAACCTACAACCATCTACCATCAACCAGCTCCCATTACCATTAAAGTGGGCTGAAGGATGCTTATCGACCTTAACAAGTTTCTAACCAAATTTCTGATAAGCTCCTCCCTTGAACAACCATCTCCTGTTGTAGTTGTTGCCTACTTTGGAGCTGAAGAGCTTCAAAGGTTGAGTGCACCACCTACTTCTAAAGAGGAAGTTAGTCAACCTAAGGTCTCTATTGAACCTAAGATTAACTTTGAAGGGGATATACAGATTCATGGCCCAGCAACCAATTTGGAAGGGACAGGTAGTACAGTTCAAATTTCTTCTGAAGCAGACATTCAAGCTGTGGAAGGAATTTTGGAACTATCTTCCATGTCTGATTACCTGTTCCACATAGAGACCATTCTTGATCTAGCCTTTGAGCTAAATAGTGAGGACTTCCTTACAACTCCCCTTTCTCAACCATCATAGGTTCAACCCCACTCTCCCCAACCTGAACCCTTTAAGCCTGAGTCTCCAAAGGTTGAATCTTCCTCTAATCCCAAGGGGAAGAGGAAGCTCACTGCTAAAGAGCTGCTAGAAGAAGAAAGGTTGGAGAAGCTCAAAAGAAAAAGAAGAGTTCATACTAGGAAGCTGTTGGCTATAAGCAGCAAAGCAGGAGCCACCCAAGAAAGTATCAAAAATCAAAAGAGAGTGGAGGTGAAAGGCAGGCTTCTCAGTCCAGGAGTAGACAATGAAGAACTAATTCTACTCCCACTCGATGAGCTAGTGAAGCTAGAGAAGGCAACCTTGCTGCAAAAGTAAAAGGAGGAAACAGTAAAGTTGGCCATAAAAGGGGAGAAAAGGAAAGAGAAGGAGAAAGCTATGAAAAGGGAGAGGTTGGAGAGGATAGCCTTTCTCTACTCTAGAGGCTATTCTCAAGAGGAGCTGGCACCTAATGATAGTGAGATGATCTTGGTTCTTTTCTGTAAGGAGCAGGATCAAATCACTAAGGAAAGGAAAAGGACTGCCAGGTAGAAGCTAAGAGAAGAAGAAGAAAGAGGAAGTGACACAACTTGCATCTGCTTAAAAGGTGGGATATAAGGAATAGATAAAGGCCTATCTCAAAGCCCATGGCTTCACCGACAGGTAAGTGGGTCCCATGTCAGAATAGACCATACAGCGACATGTCAGTGACATCAAAGTTGACATTCGCTTAGGAAGAAGGCAGGAGGTACCACAAGTACCAAATGTTCAGAGGATGACACCCAAAGCAGCACCAACACCCAAACCATAACCTATGCCCACAACTTTTCCCTTCCCTATCAAAACTGAACCAACCAGTAAGCATTACACCTCTAAACCCATACCATCAGCCTTACCTACACCCTTACTCTCTGCTTTCTAACAACCACCACCACCACCTATCCTTAAACCTAAAACATAACCCCGAACCCAATCATTACCCATGCCATCTTATGAACCTTCTAAGCCCCTGACCTTAGAAGAGTTCAAGGAGATCAAGATAAAGCTCATTAACTACACAACCTTGAGCAACATCTCTTGTGAGGAAGCGTCAATTAAGCTGAAATACATTGATGGGTCTTCCAGTTCCCTCACAAGAGATGCATTCCTTGATCTACCTAGGGGAACACTTGACTAAGCTCTCCAACTTCTTGCAACTAATTCAAACACTCTGAAAAAAGAAGAGAAGAAGTTAAGATGGAGACTGGGACTCTACTGGATACTAGGAAAGGGCATAAGCTGCCAAGACAAGCCCTCAATCCTAGAAGGAGAATTATCCAGTGGAGGTATGATGAACCTTCTCACAACTTTGTTGTAGAAAGAGACAATGGTGAAGTAAACAGACTTAACACTTCATCTCTACTACACTCTAGCAGATTTAACATTCCTGAGTTAGAAGTGAAACCATTCTCCAATACCTCCAACTCTCAAGTTGTTGCTCTGAAATCATCTGAGCAGTCTTCATCTATCTGAACTGACAAAGAAGGCCAAGACTGAAAGAGTTGAAAAACAGAGCAAGGGATGAGGAAGAAGGCACAACCATTAAAGAAAAAACATTCCTAAAGATGGTTGAAGGCCTAACTTCTGACCCTATAGTTAGATTCGAATATGACTACAATTTCTATCAACTAACTCTCTTATGAAGGCCACAGCAAAGAATACATGTCATTCAGAGTGATAGACTCGATCTACTATCAACAAAGGAATTGTAGAAGCTCCTCAGCACCACATCAGGAAAGAACACGAAGACAGACAAATATTTTCTCTCCCTAGTGTTGAAGACCTTAATGAGACAAAGGAAGTGAAGTTTTGGTAGCATTAGCCTAGGGGGAGTTTGTTGGATCATATGAGGTTGGTGGAACCAAAACAACACTTAGAAGAATTCTGAAGTACAATTGAAGAAGTTTTCCAAAGATAAAGAAACTCTTCCAAATATAAGTTAAAGATCTTTCGAAACTTAAAGTATGAAGAGCTTCCGAAGGAAAACTAAGCCTTTTGAGACTAACTAGTTTTCCTTCCAATGTATATGAAGAACTTCGGAAGGTAGAACTAAGTCTTCCGAAGACTAAGTAGTTCTTGTTCTAAAGTATTCACACTTAGAAGATCCAAGACAAAGTCTTCTAAACAATGAAGTCATGAAGACCTGTAGAAGACTCGAAAGAAGTTTATTCTTCCGAAGGATAAATGGCCTCAGAAGAACTTATTCTTCCTAAGCCATTCACCTTCAGAAGAACCAACTATGAACCAGTGGACGAAAGTATGGATTGTCTTGCATCTACTGCCAACTCTGATATACTGAATGGCACTTTTCCACACCTATGTAGTTGACCATACTTTATACCACTATTCACCTTTATCAATTAGTACCGTTACCAACTTTAGTTGGTGATAAAATGTAAGCCATGGACCTGTCATGACTACCTAATCTAGGATAGTATTTTATCTTAGATACTTTAACTCTAACAATGTAGTATTTGTTTAGTTGTAAATTCTAGCTGGTTATCCAAGTATAACCGACTGTAGATAGTAGTATATATAGTTTTCTCATTGTAACTGATCAAACCATGCTAGTAAGAGTCTTGTAACAATGAGTTGAGGGGTAATATATACAAGTATCTTGAAAACCATTCTTGTGTTTATTAACTTATTATATTATTGTCAACTTAGTTTGAGATTCTGCTCCATCAACTGTTAGTGAGTTTGTGAGGTAAATCTTGTGTTGAGAGACCAACACTGATTCTGCAGTAGCTTCCCCCTGAAGGTTGTTCACTTGAGTTTTGAGACTCTGAGTGAAGGATTAAGGCTGTGACGGTTATGAGCTCATCTTGCTGAGTATGAGGAACCTCAGCACTGATCAACAAAGCGATGGGAGTGGTTTGCTCCTCAGAGGAAGTGGGAGCTTTAGTGTCCACTTCCTCCTACGTGGGTGAGAATATGAGGGTCTGCATAACCTGAGTAGATTGTGTAGGGGTTTGTTTAGATTTTCTTGAGTAGGTGAGGATAAGTTGGTCCAGATGATCATTTGAACGTGATTTTGATGAAGATTTAACACAAGAATCCACAAGATATCACTATATCTAATAGCTTGTGGACCAAGTAACGATTGAAAATGAAAACAAATCAAACATAACCTATTTGCAAAAGGATTATAAAGATAAAGATGAATAATGCTTAAATATGATAAAGTTAAGCTCCTAGCAATACACAATCGTTCAATAGACTCAAATCAATAATATCATTAAAGTTCCAAGAGTTACAAAATTAATCACAAAGAAACATATATATACAAGACTTAGTTTCGTATACAGTTTCGCATACTGTAAAACTGTATGCACTATGCCATGTGAAACTACCAGGGTAAACTATAATTTTGCATGTAGTGTCGCATGCCACAGAATATCAAATGAGACAAAACTAAACTAGATCCTATTACACTAATAACTAAGCTATACTAAACTACGACTAACCAATAACAAACGCAAGGTGAATACCACGCTATACTTGATCATCAATACTCCCCTTAAGGGGTATTCACATGTCGAGTCTTCAGGATCAGCTTTAACCTAAGCTTGCTCTATCATCCTAGCCAAATCTCTTACTTCTGCCTCCAGATCCTCATGTTCCTACATGCTCTTTTCAAGCTGCTTAATCTATGATCTCACACCCCGAACCTTGTTTTCTACCCTCTCTAACAAACTGGCCTCAGTCTTAGTCTCTTCTCCTGTCCCAACCTTAATCCGATTCTCACACATCACCTTCAGATTATCGTTACTGAATGAGAATACCTCTATATGATCAAACAACCTTATTTCATCTCCATTCTTCACTATCACTACTGTTTCACCTGTCTGGTTATCATAAAACTACTTCCCGAACTTCTATTGTCTAGAAGGTTATTGATCTAGTATCATCACCCTGTTGACGGTCTTAGCAGGCTTTAATATCAGTACAATCTTTCCTTTACCCATAACCGAGTCCATATCCTTCTTCGACCTCCTCCTCTCAGGCTTCATGAATCCAAAAGCTACAAAGCTATCTTTAATGCCCTGACGGATCTCATGCTCTAACATGGTGGCACGTTCGCTCAAACCCGAATCTAGGAGGTGGGATCTCTTCCTGTCTTCTCAGATCCCATTTAGGAAGGGTATTAAAAACCTTCCTTTTGTCCAAGTATGAGATCCTGTCTCCACGCCTCTTAATCAGGAACATTTTCAGCTTCGAGTTGTACTTCCAGCTAATAATCTTCTTATCCATCTCCTTCCTCCCTGTTCTTGAATGTTTTGCAAGAGTGGGTTAGTTTCTCAGGCTCTTTCTCCTTAGAGAACCAATCCTCTTTATCCATCTTAATAAAATCACCTTCAGCCAAACTCCTCAGAGCCATATAAGTCATTGGTCTCTCATCAACTACATAGAATTCCAGCTCAGAATCAAAGTCCACTAGCTGCTCTTCCACCTCTTCCTCCTCATCTATCAAATTTGGCTCAACATTCCCATTTTCACCTCCTTGTCTCTCCTCCCTTATCACCTCATCCCAGTAACATTAGTATCCAAATGAAACCCCATATCAATAAATTCTCCCTTAATCACCTGATCAACATTCTCTCCTTCAACAACAAATCTAACACCACTACCACCAGCTTTACCTCCACAGGCATTAAATTCTCCTATACCGCTGCCACCAGCTCCTGATCCTCCTACGTCACTGCCACTAGCCCTTGATGTTCATGCACCACTACCACCCGCTCATGGTGCCTTGTGTATGAATAGGAACTTAGATGTGTCAGCCATTTCCATGATCTGCTCAACAGTTAGTACATCAGCTACACGAGCATTCCTCCTCAACTCACTCACCTCTTCCAACAATCTCCTTATCAATTCCTCTTGACTCAGTATCACTTTCTTCATCTTATCAATCTTTATATCCTTCCGCTTCTCCCTCTCCTCTGAGTTTATCAGCTTCGTCTTTATCATGCTCAGCTCATTTGATAGGGGTGTGTTGACATTCCTGATCATATCTTCATCAAGCTCTGATCTTGTCTCCCTCCTAGGCCTCTCAGATTCTCTTACAGATCCAGTCTCAGGAATGACTCGCTGCTTACTTTTGCTCCTATTTTCTCATGTGGGAGAATCAGCTCTGTCATGAGAAGATGGGCTCTCTACTCCCTTCTTTTTCCTCTTTTTCCTGAGCTCCTCTTCTATCACATCCAATTATTCTTCAAATGTCATATCTGTCTTCTTCGTGTACTTCTTTCTCCTCTTGATCTCCTCTACATTCACTACAATAGCTACTGCTCTTCGTTCCTTTAGAGAGATCAGAGTCTTAATATAATTCCATCTCTCCTCAGTATACATGCTCTCTAGAAGATATGTGATCTTTCCCGAAAAATCATGTCTGGAGGCACTACAATCAGCAAAACCCTTGGATCCATCAGAGTTAGCTTCAGTTCATCTCCAAGCTTGGGTAAGTTTGGCTTTAGTTAGTCTAGAATAATCTTAATGAATCTTGGATATAGCAATCATTTATCCTTCTTCAAAGCCATGATGTTTTCCAACAAGTAATTATGGATGACCTGGGCTTTGTTTGCCTTCTCAACACCACAAAACATAATCATAGCTATGGACCACCTCATATTCTGGCCATCTGATCCTCCCTTCCTATTGTTGGATTCTGTATGCC
>BJCN01321150.1:0-11777 GCA_018326445.1 Flaveria brownii
TCATTATCAATGGTGACGATTCCTATGACATAAATCTATATAAAGTCTGATACCTATGCCTGCTTGTATGTGTGTGTGTCGCGTGACCGATCCGACCCGAACTGACAGAAAGCATCTATTCTCTTTAAGTTTATCTTTAATACTTAATAATAATTAATAATAGGTGTTTGAACGATTGTTGCTTCATCCTTTGGAACCTTTGTTCATCTACTTCTACTACCAATCAAGTGAGTTTCGTGGCCCCTTTCTATGTTGATTTATTACTTCAATTATTTACAAACTTGGGGGAAAAGTATGCTCACCCTTTTCATGTTGTACAACTCATATTCTTGGAATTATCATGTCACTGTTTTGTAAGTCTTAATCTAATACATGCATGAGTTTGCTGTGTGGGACTTGATTTACAACTAGTTAATTTCGGTGTTGGAACCGATAGATAGGTGTTGGTAGTACTATTGGGTTAACACCCCCACCCACTATTGTTGGTATACTAGCTAGCACCAACAGTGGCCAGGAACGAGCCCTTGGGTGAATATATTCCGACAATATCTTTGTGTACCTCGTAGGTTTGGTTGTCATGTGATTTTGTTTACTTATAACTGTATTCACGATGTTCTGCAAAACTATTATACAACATCAATTTTGTTTACTATTAAACCTGCGAACTCAGCAACAATTATGTTGACTATTTTGAGCATATCTTTTCAGGTGATACAAGTAACTGAAGGTTCTAGGAGTGCAGCCTTAGTGGAGACCCTAGGATGCATTTTTGAGACAATACATTACTTGACATTGTTGGTCTAATTACACATTATTATACTTTTGGATACTTGTTCCCGGGTTGTGGGAATTTTATTACAATGTTAATACATTTGGCTATGTAGTCGTGGTTATTGACTAGACACGACACAAGTCTCCCTTGTGTCGGGTGTCATCATGACACGTTATTCATTCTATACATATCTATTTTGCATCTCTATTGATTACAATGTGTTATGACGATCCCGTCTCGTTACATCCTCGTGTTTCCGCTCTTAGCGGGGGTGTGACAACATAACGAACGAATAAAAAAGTGTGATATTTTGAGAGAAAGATAAGTTTGAGATTTTCATGTTTGAGATTTTCACAGATCGAAAGCGTTCTTATAGAGTTGAAAACGAATCTTGTGTCCCGTCATCTTTGAAATTACTTATATGTGGCGTATAGATCCATACGCCACGTATAGGATGTTAGTTGGCACCTATATGCAACATATGGATCGATACGCCACGTATAGGCTTGCCACGTGTTCCACGTATGGCTCCATATGCTGCGTATATTCGTACCTGGTACCAAAACGCTTTAAAAGAACCTCTGACACCTATACGTGGCGTATGGATCCATACGCCACGTATAGGTTGTTTGTTGGCACCTATACGCAGCGTATGGCTCTATACGCCACGTATGGGCTTGCCACTTTTGCCCCGTATGGCACCATACGTAGCGTATATTCATACCTGTTACAAAACACTTTAAAAGTACGTCTGACAACTATACGTGGCGTATGGGTCCATACGCCACATATAGTTGGGGCGCCCAAGACTTAGGCGCATGACAACTATACGTGGTATATGGGTCCATACTCCACGTATAGTTGGGACGCCCAAGACTTAGGTGCATGAGCACTATACGTGGAGTATGGGTCCATACGCCACGTATAGTTAGGACGCCCAAGACTTAGACGCATGAGCACTGTTCAGGCGCATGAGCACTGTTCAGGCGCATGAGCACTGTTCAGGCGCATGAGCACTGTTCACGCGCATGAGCACTGTTCACGTGCATGACTTAGAAAGAAAATAGGGTTACGTGAGTCAACTATTTCTTCAAAATAATTTTTAGGTAAACTATAACTCTTACTTCATTTATATACATACTTACGTACACATAATGTCTTGATTACTTAATAATCATTTTAACTAAATCGGGTTCCACGGTATTAGTCGGTTATGATAAAAATCTTGAAAATTATTCAGCTTAACCGTAACCGGCTAACACCGATTGAACCCGATTCAGTTGAAACGATTCTTAAGTATCCAATTTAGATATATGTATATATGTATGTAAATACTTACTGAAGTAAGAATATATAATATTACCGAGTAAATTATTTGCGAGAATAAAATGTTGAACCACATAACCCAAATTTCTTGCGATCTTAAATCGAACCATCAATCACAAACGAATGAATTTGAGAATTCGAACCTTTAGGTTTTTTAGACGAGCGAATGTGTTGCCTCCCTTTATATACACAACGAAAATGGACCTATACGGGGCGTATAGGTCCATACGCCACGTATAGGCTGTGACATATATGACAAGTGGGTAGGTCCACGACTGCTCCAGCATATATGACAAGTGGGTAGGTCCACGACTGCTCCAGCATATATGACAAGTGGGTAGGTCCACGACTGCTCCAGCATATATGACAAGTGGGTAGGTCCACGACTGCTCCACCGCGTATAGCTGTCGGTGAAGCAGTCGTGGACCCTACCCACTTGTCATATACGCCACAGGCCTATACGTGGCGTATGAACCTATACGCCCCGTATAACACCTCGACAACGACTGGTGTGACGTGAAATGTCAGGCATTAATGGTGCATTAATGGTCGATACCTATACGCTGGACATGGGCCGCTTATGGACCCATACCCGGCGTATAGATGTGTGTTGATTTAAAAATTTGAGTGCCTCTATGTTAGGACCCTTTGCAATATACAAAACTTGCGGTTCACTGTTCTTTTGAATAAAATACAATTTACAGATTCTTGTCTTCGTGTTCATAGCTGAAAGGTAATGGCACAGACTTAACAGCTCTGAATTTTCCAACATTGTTCAAATGCTCATTCTCCAACCTGAATCATCAAACACAAGGTTAGATTATCCTCTCATAATAATAACTTCATGCAATCTCAATCACTAATGCAATCAAACCTGAAGAAATTCCATATGCCACGACGAATGATCTCTAAACTTGCGATTATGGCAATTAGGGCATTTTTATGGAGGAAAGGGGCGTCATGGATACCCAAAACAGTTTGCATCCACGCAAGTCTCAGAATCACATTCAATACCTGCAAATTTAGCCAATGTAAGTGAAGATCTAACCTAATTGCATCTTAATTTCGGTTTTAATTGTTATTTGATGTTGTAAGTTGTAACTAGAAATTTAGCCATTACAGCTGTGACATTATGAGCATTAACAGTGAATTCCCAAAAAATAAGAGTGTGTTTCGTATATCCTCTAAAAATATACCAGTGTTTCATATATCATAGGGAATGATTAATATACCAGTGTGTTTCATATATAGAATGATTTTGAGTGTTTGTAAGTGGAGGAACGAGAAAATTTTACTGTATATTTGGGGGTCACCGACTCACCGTATAACCCCTATAAGTTTTTTTAATATTTTTTAAAGTGATTGTGATTAAAGAGGAGAGAAAAAAGAAATAATAAAAGTACAAAAATTATTATTTAATTGAAAAATAGAAAGAAAAAATAGTGTTTAAAGCAAACACATGAAGTGGGTGTTTGAGATTGCTTTTTCAAAACTCCTTTTTGACTTTTAAGAAAAAGAAAAGTTAAAAGAAAATAAAATTATGTTTGGATGTAGATGAAATTGTGAAAATGAGAAGGAGAAGGAGATTTTTGAGAAGTCAAAAAATTTAATTTCTCAAAACTCCTTTTGAGAAGTTAAAAAAGAGTTTCACCGGAATCTCAAACACCACCGAAGTTGTGATGTTCACCTATGTTCAGTGGTCGCTATCTACGAACACATTACCTTCAGTCCATATAACCTTATATACTAAGACGTCAAAAAGTATACCCTAAACTTTGATTTTAACAAAATTTATGCTGGAACTTCAAGAATAAAAATTAAAAATAGCCACAAATTTGTTTTATTAAAACAGGATAACAAAGGAAAGTTATTAATAAAAAATCAAATTAGTAAAAAACATAATTGATTAAAAATGTATATTATATGTAGTCCAATAGTAAACTTGAAACTTTAGAATTTGAGGGGTAATGTTTTAAAATTTTGTATTGAGTGAAGTGGAACATTTTGTAGGTCGCTTTTGTTGCGCCACTGGCCTTACTAATTGAGTTATAGTATAATTTGTAGAGGTCGCTAATTAGTAATTAGTAGCCCATGAGGAGCTAGCCCAAGTGGTAGAGGCACAAGTCTCTTAAAATGAGATCCCGGTTCAAATACCGGGTGTAAAGGGTGTAGTGTAGGTGTTGAGTTCCATTTTTCTAGTAAAAGAAGAAAAGAAATTAGTATTTACCATTGCTATGAAGTAGATAGATTTGCTAGGTATAATAAGCTTGTCTCTTAACCATGGATTCTCAGAATTCCTACATAGTAGACCCCAATCCATCACTACATCCCAGTAGGTACTGAAAATTGTTGCAACTCCTGAGGTAGATGCAGCAATGATCAGTAGTATTGTCCCTTTCTTTTGAACATGAATTATCCTTGTAACAACAGCAACAATGGTGGAGAAGTACTTGAGTCCATTTAGAGCTTGTGTGGAATCATGGCCTCCCCAAAAGCGGCGTAGGCACTATAAGCATACTGACATTAGTTGACATGTATCTTTGAAATGAAGCATTGGCGGGTCATAACTCATAACGTATAGGTTTGAAATGAGTTGTAGATTATGTACCTGTAGGAGTCGAATCCAGTATGGGATGACGGCGATAACTATAGTAATGATATTGTAAACATCACTCTTGTTGCAAGTCTCGGCGTTCCTCTTCTTGAAATCTCCCCAACCGTAGTAGCATACATAGAACTGCAAGTTCCTCAATAACTGAACCTGAAACCAAAAGAATGTAAACAGTTTATGGCTCCTTGATAAGTATGATCATTGTTTCTCGGTTGTCTTTGAATCTTACCTGACTAGTAAACTGATCAGCCAAGAAGAAATCAGGGAGAGTGATTGCATAAAAAGGAGCACAAATGCAGTGCCATAAACAGACTAAGAGGAAGAAACGGTTTGCTCGATAGAAGATGTTAAATGGACAGACTGCTATCAGAAGTACAACCTACAAAACATAGTTTATGATAAAGCTGCAACATAATACATAAATGTATGAGGGATTAGTATGTTATGTATCCTACATGATGATTAGTGCTTAAAGGAGATATACTGTGGGTACAGTTTGTAATCATTTTTATTCAAAAAAATTAGAACATTAATGAATTGTTTATAATCATATTTGACAAACTAATTGTTCATAATATAAGTGGACAACAAGTGTTTCTGGTCTAACAGGCTTATTTCGACCCGCACAAAAAATTCTCATTTTCACAAGAATCTGTTTGACATGTTACCCAACCCACCATTTTGCCACCTCTATGTGTACCTACAAGACGGCGGTGTGATATACACAATCACCCTTTAAGCCAACACCAAGCTTTGTTTCCATAAACACTATTGATTCATCATGGGAATACCTCAATAATAACTGCCTCATATATACTATGCAAATACAAGGGAAAAAGAGGAATTTCTTACAATGACTAAGCCTAGAGGGAGTAATTCAGTTAATGCACTATAACTTTTAGTATTTTGATCCAATTCCATTTCAAGATTTGAGAGTACAGCTGCAAGAGTGAGTACTGACAGGCCAGAACTGAGTAGTAGAACTTCAGTATAACCCAATTCTGTACCGGGTTTGAATCCAAATATAAATGAGTAATTCACACGATATCGTGTCCAATAATATACATTTGCAGCATACATCAGCATATGTAACACCAGGAATCCAAACAAACTGTATAGCGGAAAGATGGTATCCATGTACTGAGTTCGACCATTACTCTTAAGAAGATCTCTAGCATGTATACTTACAGCGATCGACACTACAAGAGCTAATGAACATCCAAAGAAGCAACCTGCGACAGAAAAGACATTGTTCAAGTTATACTTTCAGGTCGATAATAGGTTTCGTGGTGGCCTTCAACTATCTTGCAGTATGCCTATAACTTACCCACAAAAAATGTTACCCGGTGCCTCTTTCTTTTAGCATTTGGCTTTAGGATGGTCATTCCTTGATGGCGATTCCCATTAAAGAAATGCTTTACAAATGCTGATTCGACTCTCTCTATGAGCTTAGAAACCTGCAGGAAATTCTTTGTTAAATTTTATCACAACATGATCTGATTTGTAGATGCCAAATTACATTAAGTGGTAACAAATTTAGTCTGATTTCTGTTTGAGGTCGAAAACTTTATAAAATTCTCATTTAGGGCTCCTCTGGTAAGTTAACTGGTTTCAAAGTTGCTTACATGTTTAAGTTTCAAAAGTTGATTTTATTAAAATCCAAAAAAATTAAGTACCATACACATACCTCATTAGATTGGCCCAAGAAAGACTCTTCAACCATCTGTAAGTAAGCATCTGATGCATTTCTTGATGTTATCTGGAGTAACAAGTTTGGTCAGCAAATGAACACTTGTTGACTTATATGACCCAAAAAAAAAAACTAACCTTGTCATACTTCTTCATGATCTTGGAGAAGGCCAATTGATTCAGGAAGCTGGTGTGTAAAGCAAGATGTAACTCAGTTAATTTGTATCGAATCTTTATGTCATATGTACACGCTTAATTAATGCTTACACATAGTTCTTTAGAAACCGAAGCTTTTCGTGGAACTCAATAAAAGCTTGCTTCAACTTTTCTTTTGCATCTCTAAGTGCATTTTTGCTGAAATTCAGGTCTGAATTTGAACTTTGGAATACACTTTTGATGGCGGATAACGGTGATTCTGCAGTGGTGTTGATTTTTACATGATTTAAAACTTCCAAAGAAGCCATTTGGTATTCCTTTACACCATCTGATCTCTTTTCTTGCTGTTCTTCTTGAATCACCTCCAATGGATGACCTTAAATTCACCTAAAGTTTTAGTAAACATTTAGTATTTTACTTAATGATTTCATTTAGAATTGACTACCTGTGTTTCTTTGATTGATGAAGGTAGAAGCAGCAGCAGCAGCAACAGGATCATTGACTTTAATTCTAAGAGCAATGAGAGCATCCATTTGTACATTCAACTCTTCAGCCTCCTTCACCACCTCCTCCACTTTGGCTTTATAAAACTTAACCACTTTATTGAACTCATCATCAAGTCTTCTGAAGAACACAAGCTCATACTCGCCACCTTCCTCCGACGATCTAAGAAAAATCGTCTGGTAACTTTTACCATCTTCACCTTGTTCTTCATCTGCTGTATGCATTGCACTTACTAGAATCACTTCATCTTCTTTATCTTTTCCGGGACTTTTGTTACCATAACGACTAGTTAGTCCACTAAAAGCTCTGAAAAGAGACCCCCTTCTCTTCAAAGATGGGGTCCTCAATGGCGGCGGCCTTGGATTCACCTGATTCCCAGGTGACCTCTGCTGCTGCCGCCGGAAAATCAAGATTTCTTTTAAGAGATTCTTGAGGAAATTGTAATTCATGTATGCTTCTTGCCATTCAGGCACCATCTGTGAAGCAAATTCCTTTCCAAACTTCATTTTTGATTTTTTCCTTTAATGAAAGTTATGAAAAACCAAAGTCAAGATTATACAGAAATGATGAAATGTTCATATAAAGTTGAACATTTTTATAATTGTTCTTGACATGGTTTCTTGTGTTGTTTTTAAAACATGAAACAAGTTGTCAACTAGCTTCCAGCCTTATGGCGTGTTTTGAAGAAGTGATCACACCAGAGTTGGTCGATAGTGTCAAATTCTTTTAAAAGTCTTTCTAAATATACATGTCTCGCCTAGCGCGTTAAAAACTCCCGGTATAAATGATCGCGTCGAGTTCAAGCCGAAGGTTGTCAATAGCGGCTATAGCAACCGCTATAGCGCGCTACATAGCGTATAGATAGGGTACCGCTATTTGTGTTTAGCAACCAAATAGTGACCATAGTGATTTTTTTATTTTTCGTAAATATAAAATCGACTCAAACAGAGTATTTTAGCTATTATTGTGGTGTTTACTTAAGTTTTCTACTACTTAATAGCTAATCATGTTTATTTATTGCATGTAAAACATTTATTAAAGTTTCTACCACCTTATCGCTAAACATCAAATAGCGGGCACTATTTACCGCTATTCGCTACGTATCATATAGGTGACTTCTCGTTATTTACCTCTATTCACTATTCATATAGAAACTCAAGCTGATCTGGCTTGAGTAACTCCATCATTGGCGCTTTTATTATACGTTTTTAGTTTAGTATTGTACTATTTGAAAAATATATAATTTGAGATTGTTATTAACTTGTTATTTGTCACGTTTATAAAAGGACACATAAAATCATCAAAACTAAGAAAAATAAGTTGGCTTGAGCTGAAGGCGAGCTAAATACGAGTTTACTTTCTAACTCGACCGAAAACATAAAGTCTAGCTAGTTCGACTCGTATTATCACAGGATTAAATCCGGCTCAACTAATATTATTAGTTGCTTAAATCCGAGTTGATGTTAGTATGAACAACCCTACTTTTCGTGGTAAAATTTCTTGTTTGACTGTTTTATTATTAGTTAAGAAATTTAAACCTACTCTGTTAAATTAGTCATTCCTAATCTCCGGCACCGGTGGGCTGTCGCCGTCAGCCTGACGCCGGTCTCCGGTGGTGAAAGTGCAACCACACCTGCCATATATAGACACCATTATTAAATCCCTTTTCTTTGTTAAGAAAGTCAACAAACAATATCTGCGTCAACGCATCAATCAATATTATAATTTATATATCGTATGTATTTCGTTCACATTAAACATCATTAAATTTTAAAAGTCTACTTGAACCGGTATCATATGTCAAGTTATCAAGGGGGAGGTTATTATATAAACGTATGGTAGCATGTTTTCAATATAAAGACTATTTTTCACGATATCTGAAATAGTTGCAGATGTTTGTAATTTTATACTAGTAATTTGGATTTAAATAATTTAAACAATAACTCGTTGATTAGTAATAAACATATTATCATTTTGACTAGTTATATTTCTAACTTTCACTTTAATCGTTAAAAACTAATCCTAATAACATAGTTGTTATAGATTTATACTTACTTTTTCATGTATTTAGTTTGTATGTTTTTTATTTTTGTTTATAGTGTATACTATATAATTAAAAAGTTTTTTACACACACGTGTAAACTTTTGGGAAACCTAAACTTTTGTTTTTCGTCTATTCTTCTACTAAATGACAATGAATTTAAATAAGTAAACTAAACAATTAAGTAATCAAAATTTTAATTACATTTAATCTTAAAATATAATTTTATAATTTTTATTTTTATTATTTATTATTTATAATCTTAAATTTTATTTATTGATTATTTATTAATGAATAGTGACATGTAACATACAAAATATTAATAAAGTCTAATGATTTTAACATGTTAAATTTTTTAGACATGTAATACATGAATATTTAACCTTGTTATCATTATGAGCTAAGTCGAGCAAAAATCAAGTATAAATAATTGTTTATTATGCTTTCAGGTTTGTTTTTAATGATAAAAGTGAAAGTTATGGCTACAATTTATCTAATACCAATACATATATTTTTGCCGTTGAGTTTGAACAAAAGAAAATGTCCAAGTTGGTTACAAAGTTATATCCTGTTATTAAAAGGCAACTTAGCACAACAAAATTAAAAAGTTATATCCTGTTATTAAAAGGCAACCTAGCACAACAAAATTAAAAAGTTATATCCTGTTATTAAAAGGCAACTTAGCACAACAAAATTAAAATGGTAATCAACTTGTCAAACGTCAAATAAAAAAAAAACTGTAATCAACTTGTTTTTAAAAGTTTTAGAAGAAAAGTCATCTCCTCTGAACCAAAATGTCACTATCTAAATTTGCCATATACATAGTTACATATTATAATATTAGACTATAAGCAGTAATTAGGTGCCACCCGGACCGCCCTTCTGGGCATGATAGATGTTCTCATGACGCAAATTCCAAGCATGAGGCATATTTAATGGTTTTTAATTTTATACTTTTTTTTTCTTTTTAAATTGAATATCACATTCACGGTAGTGATCGCATCACTACTTGATGATAATATTCTTTTCATCATTATCATACAATCATTATGAATACAAGAAGAAAAGGCTATTATATTAGAATGTTATGAGTTGATATATAGTCATTACTCTTTTACAAATCCTGTAAAAACATTCCCACCTGATCATTTACTTTCATCACCGCCCTACATTTAATGAAATTATTTATTAGTAACAAAGTATTGTTTTATAATTTTGAAGTTTAGTATTAACATATTCTACGGCTTCTCCCTCGATGTTTTGTTTTCCTTAGGCGTGTTCAACGAACTGAATTCTAAATTATCGACTTAATCAAATCAAATTATTTGAATTTGATTTTTTAAAATCATATTCGAATTTGATTCGAACTAGAATTAGGTTCGATACATTCGTTTTGTATTCAAATTCAAATTCAAAACCATTCGAATTCAATTTGATGTCAAATTTGAATGAATATGAATCGAACTCGAATTCACCAAAAAATATTTAAGTGTTTTTTCAACACTAATCATCTTTAATATATAAAATAACAAAAAAAAGAAAACAAAGTTAGGAAACTAAAAAAAAATTAAAAGTATTAAACATATAGGATTAGAATCATTACAGAACCACTTTTTATTTTCAAAACCACAGAACCACTGATTTACATAAATGTAAATTATGTTTGGTAATACATGAGTTGTTTTACATATGTGTATATCAGACGTGAGTAATAAATTATATAAAACAACTAAATATCACCAGCTTTAACTTACATTTATGTAAATCAATTATTCGTAATTTATATTTATGTAAATCAATTATTCGTAATTTATATTTATGTAAATCAATGATTCTTTTGGTTCTGCAAATAAAAAGTAGTTCTGTAATAATCCTGACCCTAAACATGTAAGTGAATAAATATATGTATATATAATTTATTTATATAAAATATGAAATAAAAAACTATATTTTATAAGGGCTGGGGTTATTGTAAAAATGGAGAAAAAACTAAAAATGATTAGCAAGATTATTATCCATTAGATTTTACATACAAGGGCTAAGAAAATTTGATAGTATAATGGCAAATAATTAATAACTTAAATGATAGACAAATGATATTTTTGGTCTTGACCACATTTTTAAGTTTTATCTTTTTTTAAAAGCTCGTAACTTTTGCATACAATATTATTTCTTAAAAAAATCACACCAAAAAAACCAGTGTTTTTTAATCTTTAAAACGCCTATAATCTTATACATAAAAAATGAAGTTTTTTTTCACGTTTATTTCAGCTCATTGTGTAATATTCGCCAGCTTATTGTGTAACATTCGTCAGCTTATTGTGTAATATTTATTAGCTCATTGTATAATATCAGATCATTGTGTAATATTTGTCAGATCATTGTGTTTAATGATTGGTCATTTTGTTATGCATTGTGTTTTTAAAAAATAACAATTTTCAAACAATACAACGCTAAAAATATAATTTTGTTATGTTTTCTAGTTTATTGTGTATCCTAATCGAGTCATTACGTAATTCTCATCAAGTAGCTCATTATGTATATTGTTTATCATCGAGTCTAGTGCTAGTAATCATATTACCCATTGTTTCTAATGCTAACCATTGTCCTTTTTAAAATAGTGATATTCAAGTAATACAATGCTAAAAATATAATTTTTTTACGTTTTTTTCAGTTCA
>BJCN01321156.1:0-12101 GCA_018326445.1 Flaveria brownii
TCAAAATCCGGTCGGACCCGAACCGGTTCGCCGGTCCAACCGCCGACTCGGTTCGAACCGGCCGGTTCAACGCTCCAAAAACGAACCTATATCGACCGGACCGGACAGGCCTCCGATTCCCGGTCCGACCGGTCGGACCGGCCGGTCCGATCCGGTCCTAACAACATTGATCAAAACTCAAAAGCTCGAAAACCCACGTAGACGACGTCGTATCTTCCACCCCTTTTTGACCCACTTTCACCTGGTTATTATAATATTCTTCTGCCGTTTATCCCGTTTCTGATTCCCATTTGGGTATGAAAATCGATTGCGGATTGTGTGTATCGGTAAATAGTCTTATTATTAAAATTAAAGGTTGTAAATTTGAGTATTTGGGTGTTAATTTATTTTGAACCATTGAGATGTTATCTATTTGGTGTAGTACGTGTAAGTTGTCGTTTATAATAGAAAAAAAAAGATTTAAAAGTATAAAGAAGCAGAGCATTATACCTGAAAATGGCTGCTTTTTGACGGTTGAAATTGATCGATTTGTTGATTTAAGCATCGAATTCGTTTGATTTATATTGAGGTTTTGATTTAATGATGATTGAAGTCGGTTATATTATGTCAATTTGGTGATTGTTGATTCGAATAGTGGTTGATTTTACTCCACGTACATTGCTCTGAATTGTGGTGGTTTTGGGGTTTCAGCTTCGACCCTGTTTTAATGGCAAATTGAAGGTTTTGATGGTCTAATTCGATCGATTTAAGCCCCAAATAGTTCGATTCTTATTGGGTTTTACATCGGATAATGATTGATGTTGTTTATCTTTGGTTGATTTGTATCCATCCACGTACAGTGCCCTGATCTGTGGTGGTTTATGGTTTTCAGTTTTGACCACATACTAATGGCAAATTGCAGGTTTTGGTGGTCAAATTGATCGATTTAATCAGCAAATGCATTGGATTTAGACGTGATATTCAGATAATGATTGATGGTGTTTATATTTAGTTGTGGAGACGAGGATAATGATTAAAGAGGCACTCCAACTTATTTGCTTTAGACATTTTTGGTTCATATACTAAACTAAAGTAGTGGTAGGGTTGGGTCCAACGGTAAAACAGTAGAGGTTAGATTGATGATGTTTCTATAAAGATTATAGGTTTAAGTCTCATTTTAAATGTTATTGACTGAATTATTAAAATACATGAGATTATAATTGATATGAGATTTATAAGTCATATGGTATCAGAGACAAATGTGGTTGTGACTAGTGAGGACGTTGGTCTCTAAGGAGAGTTGCATGTTATGGATTGGATTGTTGCAAATTTTATGACTTGTGTCACATCGGTTGTATAAGAAGTTGATGTGTGGCTTATAGGCTAATGTGGTCCTTCATTGATTAGACAAGTTTTTTTTATTAAGTTCTCTTATTTGATTTGAAACATAAGATGATTAGATGTAAATTAAAAGTAGGTTACATTAACATGCGAGTATTTGCTATTTAATAAAACAAAACTAAATCAACTTCGTAGGCCAATTCATGTGATAAAAAGTTTCAAAATTTTATATTTATTTCTAGAAAATTATTGAGATCCATGAATTTATTACTATACCATTCAAAAAGCAACAAGATAAATATCAGCGTACAATCGTTAAGGTATAGTGTACAGGTCACGACACATGTGTGTGTACAATGTACATTATAAGGTTTTCATCATCAACAGATATAGAAGGAGAATGAGAGTGAGAGTGCGTGCGTGCTAGAGACTATTGTATTCTATTAGAGTTTTGCTAAATAGAGAGATTTCAAAGATAGAGAGAAAGTCGAGAGTGAAGCCACTTGCTAGTTCATTTTACATATGAAATGTTACAAGTTTTAATTTTTTTACAAATGTGTCTAAAATACCATAAATATTTAAGAGCATCAATAAAGTGTCTAAAAAACATTAAACAAGCACAAGCTAGGCAAACATGTTGTTGGGATGACCATGAATGTTTTTTTTTCTCCTACCATTAGAAATGCTTTAATGCCCATGACGTTCGTCTCTAGGACTATAAATGTCTAAATCAAAGTGTGAGAAATATTAATATGTCACTTCTTCAACCCTAATATCATACATATCTTGTATTACCTAAGTGAAGCGTTTTAACTAATTGAAGCGTTATATCGAGCATTTAAAAAAAAATTGAAAACTTATTTCAAAACAAAAGAAGTAGCTAAAAACAACAACAAACACCAAAGAATCACATCTAAAAGGAATTTTTTTAAAAACTAGCATGGTGGTCGCTTCATATCATGTCTCCTTTCTGATGGAGGGAGTTAGTGTTCCAGCCCCTATTACCCTGCCACACCTCCTCCTTACCGCTCCCCCATTACCCTTTTTCGTGCCTTCATTCGTCGGCATTTACATGTCACTAATAACCTTACCACAATGATACCACAAAGGCAAGGACATCATTCTCTAATGACAAAAGGTTGTCACATTTTTTTTATCGTGTCGTTGCCCCTACCACACCCTACAACTTCATATAAGTTATCGTTTTATCTCTAAAAATAAACTTTTTTTGTATATAAAAAGAAAACTAGTTTCAATGAAACTACCTTGTATTATAAAATTTTCAAATTATTTCAAGACAAACTTCCTTGTGGTTACTATTCCCCATGTATTCAAAATAGAATATCTTTCACTAATTAATACTAGAAAAAAAAGTGACAATTGTACCTCTTATGTACTTTACTTCCATGCTTAACAACCCATACACCTGTATATTTATACCCCCACTCACCCTAACCTCTCTCCCCTCAACTTCCATTTCACACACACTAAAACACACACACACACTAAAACACACACACACACCTTCATCATCATCAAACACACACACAACAATGAAGAAGCTCATTCGTCGTCTCTCACGCGTCTGCGACTCCTCACCGTACTCTCTCCTTCGATCAGAGCCTCCGGCCACCGCCCGCCTCCGCCGCTCCTTCCGTTTTCCGTCTTCTCGCCGCTCCGCCGCCGTGCCGGAAGGTCACATCCCGATCTACGTTGGAGAAGAGATGCAACGCTTCCTCGTAAGCGCAGATGTTCTAAACCACCCGATCTTCGTCAATCTGCTCAACAAATCGGCTCAGGAGTACGGTTACGAGCAGAAAGGAGTTCTGCGTATCCCCTGCCATGTCTTCGTCTTCGAACAAGTGCTCGAAGCGTTGCGATCAGGCAAAGAGGCGTCTCGCAGCATTCAACATCTTCTCGCGGATGATCAGTTCCTGTAATAGAGTACGATTACTTGCTCGTTTTAGTGTTTTTTCTCTAATCGCTTGTGGATCGAGCGGATTGTGAGGTAGATCAGAGTATCAGATCGTTTGATGATGATTAGGAACTTATCGAGTCGAATCGATTCGGTTTTTTGATGTTTTTAGCTTCGTCTGTATATACACAATCTCCTTCCGTTGTTATCGAGGAAATCAGTTTTCTGCATCGGAATTCTAGTGTCGTGTAGCTTAATTTCTCCGATTTGATTTCTAATCATTCAATCATTCATTCTACGATCAATTAATTATTTAACACAAACTGATCGATTTGTGCTCTAAATCTACCGATGAATCGATGATAACAATTTAACAACTTGTTATAACAATTTAGGTTTTGAATTGCAAATTACTGTTCATGATGATTATTGTTGCATATATATATGAAGACATAATAAATAATATATTGACATCCGATCTGATCTGGTGGAAATTTGTGTTTGGTATGAGTTATTGAGAAGATGGAGACATAAATCATGAGAATTGACATGGTGAGTTGAGAGTAGGAAGCAGAGGAGAGAAGTGTGTTGTAGGTTATTGATTGGCAAAGGGTCATGTCATGGAGAAAAGTGACGTTCCGACCACTTTTCTCAGGTTTTCGTGGCTCTATATCCGTGACTTCCGTATTGCACGGCGCCTTCAACATTATAATATTATTTTGACGCTACATAATCAACCGTCGACATGGGAGTACTAATTTAAAGGGTATTTGTTTTGTGTGAGGATATTTTTGAGGACTTTATTTATAGAACTAAAGGGTTTATAAATCAAAACTAGTGTTGAACCCATGTGCGCGTTGCGCGTGTTAGACCGGTTAAAATGAAGCTCAAATAAACATATATTGTCTGATCATCATGTTAGTACCATCATAACATTTATTTATTAACAAAGTTGCTATGTGTTCTATAAAGCTAAAATAACATAATAACAAATTTATTTATTAACAAAGTTGCTATGTGATCTATAAATCTAAAATAATCGATAATACACCACGTTAACACAAACTAATAAATTTGCCCAAAGCCAATTTGAACAACCCAACCAAATTTAACTCCCATCAAGGAAAAATCAAATTTCAACAACGAGACCATATTAAATTCATATCAAGGATTAGTAAAAAAATCACAAATTTCAACCTAAATGTCTGTTAAGATTCATCTCGCATAACATATTAACCTATAAGTTTATAAAACAAATCAAAAACAAAACAAGTTATCTCAAAAGATAGATTATTATGCTCAAATCTGGTTATTGGGTTACCATAGCTGCAACACAGGTTGCAAATACAAAACATCACACTTGTCATCACTGATTATGCCATGCCAAGAAACCATCTCTACCACAACAATGTCTAGAACATATATATTCTACAATTATAACCGACTCGGTGATGTATCAGGTAACACAAAAGCATATCGTTATCGTCATACCATAGCCACTATCAACAAAGCAGAAACAGTTCAATGCAAGACCCCAACAGGCTCAAATAACCCAATTAACACTAACAGAGGATATGGGTCTTAGATGACAGGTTGTCATTATCATCATCACCGAGCCATGAGCAGTGATAGATCCTCCATCGTAATAGACCAAAAACAAATTACTACAGTTCAACGTCGCCTTGCCCATCACCACTGACCAATAAATTGCACCAAAAAAATATGCGACAAAACAAAAACATCAAGATTTAGGGTTAAGATCAATAAAACCCAAATAGATGAAGCCGAAATAACATATACAGAAGTGATTCGATTAGATGCGTTTATGAGAGGTCTCGGATTAAGTACCCCATCATCATGGACTCATAGCAACAAATTAGGGTTTTGAACCACAAACATCAAATCACTGTCTCAAATGAGTGGTCACCTACCGTCATCGACCAATCGAAGCCCCATAAGGCCTTGGTAGGCTAGAAAAAAGCCACCTAGAGGCGGTTCTTAACCTCCTGAAAGTATACAGGTGGTTCCCGAAACACCCATTCTAGAGCAAATACAAATCAGAGGTGGACCGGGGCACAAGCAGCACCATGCATGGCAGCGGTGGCAAATAGAAGGTGAATCAACACTTCTCTCTCTACACACACACAAAACTACCTGCAACGGGTGTCAAGCAACAATAGGGATATCAACAGGGATATCGGCGGAGCAACAACGGGGACGGTGACAAAGCAACCGTCGATGAGCACGACAGAAAGCTCACTGCCCCAACAACCACTCTCTCTCTAAACCACAATAAAATGGCACAAAACCACATATAAGGTAATGGAAAAAGGCGGTGGTGCAATGAATGGTTGTACCCCGAGCAAAAGAAACAATAAACCACTGTTCATTTTCTTCTTCTATTAACATATAGGTTAATTTTGTTTGTCTACCTCCTATAAATGTGTAGGTCCAGATTCTTGTAATGTCAATATCCAGCTTATGAGATTTAACATTCAAGTTATAATTCTTTTGTTTTTATGGTTATTACTTACCTTATAAAATTAGTCAGAATTGTTTTCACATGACTTGTTTTTATTAAATAGATAATGTATTTTTCACACCATTTTACATATATTCGTATTGCAAGTAAACTTATCTAAATAGGGATGTATGAAGACCTATAAACACTTAAAGATAATACGTGCTTGACAATACTAACATGCAAAATCTAGATTAAAGGGAATGCTTGCATGTTTTGTAGTAACTGTGTTTGTGTTACTAATAGGTATGATTACTTATATATCAGAAGTCTCTTAATCATAGGTAGTTTAACCCAATCAACATTAACGAACAGATCATCATAAGCTTATCAGCACCTTAACATAATTATTTATGCATATACATACATAAAGACAACACAAAGCTATAAAATCTTGTATAGATATGCAGTTCTTTAAGTTCATTCACTACAAATATAGGTGTTAATTATCCAAGCAATAGAATAGAAGGGAGACTATAAACGTATATTACTATATTCCCAAAAGTACCTGATACAAACTACTCGAATTTGCTATTGCTGGCCATTAGATATGTAGTTGACCCACCTATAAAGAAGAAGATGTCATTAACATGTAAATGATACTTGTAATTTAAATAAAAATTTTGACTTTTACTGAAGTTATAACCTATCTAACAACCATTATTTGTAGTTCAACAGTTTGACTGAAATATTTGTGGCTTGTGTATTATAATACCTTCATGACATTTATCTACTAACTAACAACAGATCAATATACATTTTGAGATTACAGCTTGATGGTCGTTTTCCCAACATAAGTAAATCAATTTGCTTCCATTATCATTCATAAATAAATAATACATATAAATAATACAAATAAAAAAGACTACATTGTAAAAAAATACTTCATACTTAACTAATCAATGTCAAACACATAGAACTTTAAATACCATAAAATAACTTAAAAGCCTAAAAGCTAAAAAAAAAAAAAAATAAGCACTAACCTTGCATAGAAGGGCCGAAGAAAGTTACGAAGATTATAGGCGGAATAAATAGAAACAAAAGATGGATATATATATATATATATATATGCGCAAAAGATCTTTAACACCTCGAATTTCATGTGATAATTTGTAATTTACAGCTCTCAAATACAGGCAGCTTATTCACTCTGCATAAAACCAGTTCAAAAGGTAAAAACACTGCTTGATCACTCTCAGTTCGCTTAACTAATAACCAAATTAAATTTTGTTCAATAGTTCATATACAATCACAAATTTGTAGGGGTTATACCTGCTCCATTATGATACAGAATTCACATCGTATGGCATGATGATAGTAAGTTTGTGTGTTTAGATGCAACTCAAAAAAGCTAACTTGTACCACCCAAAATATCAAAGGGAATCAAATCTGAAGCGATATTAAAAGTAGCTACCGGGTGTCGGTTCATAACTTATGAACCCAGTAATGAAACCCTAACTACCCAAATCAAACAATCACCTCACAGAAGTCAAATAGGTGAAATATCAAACACAAAAGGTTTGAAAATGTGCTCAACATCCTTGGGATAACAGTAACAGTCCATACAACCTGCAATTCAACATTTTAATCAAACAAAAAACCCAAAATCCAAAACCCTACAAACAATCCATCATAACCCACATGCAATTCAACTTGTGATAAAAAAACCTCCATGAATTTACAGCACAAAATGAAAGAATTCGAGGGAACCCAAATCAAAATAGGTGCAACTATTTCTCTCTACCACCGTCACATGGACACTGTCTCTCTACAAACAGAGTGAATGTGGAACAGGAAAGCATAAAAGGGGTGCGCGCATGACAGTCGTACCAAGCGCTATCCAAGTTGTAAAACACTGCTCATTCCGTTCCAAAATTAATAGATAGGATAATTGTGTACTCACTTTTGCTTTGGAACATATAAATATGATTGACATACTATCTTTTCCTCTCTATCATTAATCTTTTATGGTATACAATATTTTTTTAAACTTCATTAATCAACGTACAAATTATTTGTATGCTGTTGAAAACAAAAAAATAATTATTTATATATTACTCTTACAGGGTATAATTTATTTAAACTATTTTTCCTACTATAATTCACCACTTTATACTTTTATTATTTGATTTCATAGAGCTTATATGACAATTATCTCTTTTCTTATTAAATACATTAAAGTAATTCTTTGTCCTTTTTTTTAAATTTGATGTGAAGAACATTAATGAGTCGACTTTATCTGATAATTTCAATTTTGTTTGTATTTGATATCAAAACCGGTCAAGTTTTAATGTTTGTTTAGTACTTTTTATTCATCTTAATACAATTTTGAAGTTTTTTAGATGGTTTTTGGTTGTATTTAACATGATTTGATTAAAAATAAATATAAAATAAATATGAAAGTTAAAAAAACATTACGATTTGATTGAGGAAAACATGAAAAATAATACTACAAAAATAATAATATGTTGATTGAATAAAAAAAGCAGAAAGAAAAGAATTATTATACATTAGTTAAAAATAATAAAATAAAGAAATACCTATTTTGATAAATATTATTCAAATCACTCATTTTAATAAATATTTTTCCCACCTACACATTTTAAGGAAAAAACCCCACTTGTTAGCATATGCACTATTATGATAGATTGAAGTCAGCTAATGACGACAAGTGCATGAATTATGTTCATCTTATATGGAAATGTTTATTTTATGCATAAAGTTGTGTCACATGTTGTCACATAATTGTGTTCTTGTTTCACACAGATTTACTTATTTTTTATGGAGTGAATTATCACTTCAAGCTTTTAACTTTTAATGTGTGTTGGCTTATTTTAGTATCACACATTGTTCATGTTATCAAGCAACACACAAAAACATGCATGTATTTTATATACATGTGTGTGTCACTATTATTTGTCACTATTAACTTTCTCAATACCCCTTTTGTCTGAACTTTCCATTTTACTATACCCTCGTCATATTTGTTTATGTAGAGGCTCGTTTAATACATAATTAGTTTTAAACGTATAACTAAAAGAATGTTATAAACAACAATACATATTGTTTGTGAGATAAAATAGGAGAGAGCATTTGACTAGTTATACGACTACATAATTAACCACAACATGTATCATAATTAAAACAAACGGTGCGCGTACTCATACAGTTATAATAGTTCTACACAACCTTAAGTCATGGATTCAACGTCACTGTATAACTCTATGATAATATATTTGTTAACTTATGATAAAATAAAAATATCTTAGAGAAATAATCAACTATGATGGTGGAGTCGCTATCTATATATGAATGATGGCAAGAAAAGATAGTGGCAAAAACCTATTTCCCTCTTACATGTATGTTAATGGATATATGTCTTTGGTAGCCACTATATAAAATGCATCAATTTGTTTGTATGATGAAAGTTGACAACAGGAAGAATTACTGTTATGTCCCTAGTTTGGTTTAATTTATAAATAACGCAAATAAAACTTTTAGAATCTATCTATAACAGATTGATTATTACTTAAGTTGGCTATGTATGTTATGGTTCTTTATGGTAGACATTTTAATCTCCTCAAATGGAGTGATTATATATAAAATATATTAAAATAATATTCTATTTTAATATTTTTCTTAATTCGATATCCAAGTATCGAAAATTTATAATACGCAACAAATCCTCCAATTGTGCGTTTGGTCGTCAAGTTGAATGAGCACTAGACATCAACAATTTATAAACACAAGTTCTCGACATCATGCTTTAAACCTTGTGACAAAATGCAGTAGAAACCACAAATGCAGCAGTCAGGTTCACATTGTCGGTCTTGGTCGAGCATGATCAAAAGATAACGACTGGAACCGAATGCTCTAAATTCGGTCCGGTCACGTTAACTTTTTTACACAAACATTCTCGGTTGGGTTCTTAATTAAACCTAGCCTAGCAGGCCCAATCTTTTTTGGGCTTTTCCTATATATTAAGCCCAATATATAACACTTCTACCAAAAAGCACAGGATAAGCAGATATGCTAACATCAAATTGCATTAGATCAAACCGTTAAAAATTTTTAATAGTTAAATAAAAATAATTCAACAAGTATTATGTATTTATATATGCATGAACTATGTACGCAATGCGCATACAATTTATTTGAGAATAATAGAAAAGATATATAACGGTTTTATGGGCTTATAGTTTGCTCTGGCTCGGCCCAAAGTCTAATAAGTCTATGGGATCGTTATAGTTCAAATCCAATATACATAATTAATTAATTAATTATATATCACTTCTATAATTCAAAAAACGGAATCGTAAATTTTTAACGTAATTAAGATGGTAAAAGATGTTATTTTCCACTACCATTAGGTATGTCCATATTTTATATTCACAATTTTATATTCTTGCATACAATGATTATTATTTCAATCTGTGTAACATACGGGTACCTAACCTAGTTAGTTAATAAAGTTAACAGTGTGGTAAAAGGTGTCTCCAAAGGAATTCTTGATGGCCAGCTACCAACAATAACTGGGTGCCCATGTTAGGGTTTGAGCGTTATGTGAACAACATGTTAATTCCCCGTTCTCTTGGTTGTGGGTTTTCTCATGAGCTGATTGCCTCATACGTGTTGCGCTTATGACATGGTTGTCGCATGCTAATTTGCGAGTTCGGTAACACTCATTTTTTTAAGTTATAATAATAGTTTTTTGACTATTGAATACACACACTCTAAAATATATTACTAAAATCGACCTATTCGTTAAGGTTAAATTCTCCAGGCCCGGTCCTTTTCTTTTAGTGCTTCGACCCGAAGCGATAGCTTCTAGCTAGTTCAGTTTTGTTTTATTTATAAGTTTGTATTCATACCACTCTAATAAGAATAAATATCAGGTGTCACAAACCAAAGAACTAGTGCCACTTATAAAGTTATAACAGTGGTTACAATCAAATTTTTGTTTAAAAATACTTTGTAAACAAGAAAATAATATTGCAAAAGATGTTTAAAACTCTAATGATTCAATGGGTGATGATATTAACAGTTGGATGAAAGTTTCGATGTGATTAATGATTAAAGTATAAAAGTTGGCAATATTTGGAGGGTGGTGTCATGTGGGAATATTATTTGTGATTAGCACGTTAATGACTATTAATAAATGAATCCATATTTAACTATGTGTTATAATAAGTTATCCTAAGACACATTCGGTTCTAGAAAGGAAAAAACTAATATATAAATATAAAGTAAAATACATCTGTCCATGAGCGCTAAATTAGCTGTTTCGATCTAATTTGATTTATAATTCTTTAGAGTTGATTACATATGTAGACTTTTTTTATTTATGTAAAAGTAACTAGTGAAATAACTCGCCGCGCGTTGTTGCGGCGGCGAGCATAGGTGTCATGATCAAGTATAAAATATAATCGACTCTGCTTGTTTTCAAACTAAATTTACGTAAAACATGGAGTAACACGAATTTGTACCATCAAATGAAAACATATTTTATTTAAATCGAATATATTTCAAACACAATTTACGTTAAAACGTAGAACAACTCAAAACGTACATCAAAAAATCAAGTGCGGGAAAGTCATAGGCGACATGATAAAGCATAGATTACATTCGCTGTAACACACTTCCTAACAAAATTTACATCAAAACATAGAGTAACTCGAATTTATACCAACGAAATAAAATTATAATATTCGACCCAACTTATTGCAAATAAAATTTACACACAAAAATAAACTCGTAGTATTATATAATAAAGTTTTTTAAGATAGATATAATTTGAACTACTATTATTTATACAAGAAACTAAAATATGATTTAATTAATAAATCATGCAAAGTATAGTGAATGTTAAACTCGAACCCGGGTCTTATGTATGGTGAAAAAGCTCACAAGCCAGCAAGATAAATGTCATTCCATGTTTTAATTTTACTATATATAATATATAATATACAAAAAAAATATAAAATAAAAAAAACCCCACCGACATTATAAAATATATAATAATAAAATAAAATAAAAATAAAAAAACAAAAAAAAACTCCACCACCGACATCTTATATTAATAGTAACTAGATTTTTTGCCCCGCGCGTTACGCGGGGTCTTTCGTCATGATCCCAAATATCAAAACGCAAATGTCAAACAAAATGTAACAGTTACCATTCCAATGTAAAATCCTAAAGCATGTAGAAATGTAAAACAAACCCCACCAGAACATACAAAACTAAAAACTAAATCAAAGCCCAACATCATACACAAAACAGACGAACATCATAATCGCAAGAATACGCATAGTCCAAAATAGAAAACCGACAACAACCCGTAAAAAA
>BJCN01321161.1:561-12676 GCA_018326445.1 Flaveria brownii
GATGCATTTTTGAGACTGAACATACATGATGAACAATTATTTTGTATAGTGTTGCAATCCATTAAACAATTAACATTCTTTTGAAAACTTGTTCCCGGGTTGTGGGAATTTTCACTACAAACTATCATCTATGATTATGTGATTATTTTATGTTGTGCTTATGGCTATGTTGTCGTGAACATTGACTGAACGCGACAGAAGTCTCCATTTGTGTTTGGGTGTCGTCATGACACGATTGTCATCATATTTATATTGCTTCTCTAACGTATACCATGTGTTGTGACGATCCCGACTCGCTCGCATCCCCGTGTTTCCGCTTTAGCGGGGGTGTGACAATATCTTAATTAATCCCATCCCCACACTTAAAATTCACATTGTCTCCAGTGTGATCATTAATATAAAACGAGGAACGGTAACGAGATGCTCTCCTAAAATGATGAAGTCGATTCATGCGTTAAATCGTGAGACTCCTTGGGATCACCTGAAATGTCATCCATTTATTGAAAACATTAAAATCCTAAACACACAAAATAAAAATAAAACGACACAAATTAAAAGATAGATTGGCACAAAACAACTGTGCCCGGGGCCTGAAATTCAAGGGCCTTGTGTCGGGATATCCCCCCACTCATAATATATTCGGTTTCTGATGTATGTGATATTATTCTCAGGCCATCCACTTGGGAGTGCAGATATTCGACTCGGTTGAAAGCTTTTTGCGCGTATTCGAATGATCTCCTTGCATGGTTGTTGGTGGTTTGAGTTGAGTTGTTGGTTCTCGTGTTTCAGAGCGCGGTATTTTCGTAGGATTCCAGCTAGAGCTTCCGTGACTTGATTCTTTCATCTTTTTAGGAAGTTTTAAGCAGAAATAAGTGTGATGAAATCTTGGAACAAGTGTGGTATTTATACACAGGCCGTGAAAGTTGGTCACGGGGGCGTGCATAGCTAAGCACGGCCCCGTGTTTGTTAGAAAATGTTTTAAATTCGACCTGCAACGTTCTAGAGTCGTCAGCGGAGATCGTGGAAATTTTTTTAGAGGCACGGGGGCATGTTCCGTGGAGCACGATCCTGTTTTTGTGCTTGTGAGTCCTACAAAAAGTTAAAAATTCTAAAGAAAATGTATGTATAGGTGTCGTGTTTATGTTTCGGGTCTTCGGCATGACCCTTCCCCACACTTAGTCTTCGTCGGGCCAGAGGTGCAATTCCTTAGAGAAAATCTTGGTTGGTCTATCGTTATACGATTTTAAACGATGTCCATTCACTTTGAAACTTAAACTGTCCTGGGTTTCGATTTCTACGGCGCCATTCGGAAACACGTTTTTAATAGTGTAAGGTCCAGACTAACGTGATTTTAGCTTTCTGAAAAATAGACGTAAACGAGAGTTATACAGTAAGACACATTCTCCCACATGAAATCGTTTAATGTTCTTTAATCGAGAGTCGTGTAATTTCCTTCTATTTTCCTTGTAAACCCTAGTGTTTTCGTATGCTTGTTCTCTCAGTTCCTCAAGTTCATTGATTTATAGAAACCGATTCTTTCCTGCAAGGCCTTGGTCTAGGTTTGCTACTTTGAGTTCCCAATAGGCCTTGTGTTCTAATGCCACAAGTAGATGACATGACTTCCCATAAATGAGTCTGAACGGTGTTGTGCCAATGGGAGTCTTGTTGGCTGTCCGAAAAACCCATAATACATCATCTAGCTTGGTAGACCAATCCTTGTGATTTTGTCCTACGGTCTTCTTCGGGATTCGTTTGATACCTTTATTAGTACTTCAGCTTGCCCATTCGCTTGTGGATGATTAGCAGTTGTAAAGCGAGGGTTCACTCCATAACGAGCCATTGCTCTCTCAAGCTGGTTGTTACAGAAATGGGTTCCTCGATCACTAACTAAAGCTTTGGTGGTACCAAAATGAGAAAATAATTTTTTGAGGAATCTAACAATGTTTCTTGCATCATTGGTACGTAGGGCTTGAGCTTCGGCCCATTTTGAGACGTAATCGACGGCTACCAAGATCTAACGATTGCCAAATGACATCGGAAATGGCCCCATGAAATCAATACCCCATACATCAAATACCTAGCATACTTGAACAAGTTTTCAAGGCATCTCATCCCGTGTTGAGATATTAGTTACTCTTTGACATGCATCACAGGTGCGCACCATGTTGTGAGCATCTTTGAAGATTATGGTCTAATATTCCTTTGAGTATGATCCCGCTTGCCAAGTAGTTCGCGAAATCAGCGAACCAAGGATGTTTATCGATTTAGGATTGGATGTTCATAAGGAATTTGTGAGAAAAATTATCATTTATTTTGAATTCCTCAGTTTGTGAAGGACTTGAACCTTCAAGACGCGAGAGATGATCGGCTGCCAGATTTTCTGCTCCTTTCTTATCACGAATTTCAATGTCAAATTCTTGAAACAGATATATCCACCGAATCAATCTTTGCAAACCAATGATGTTTATCGATTAAGGATTAGATGTTCATAAGGAATTAGTGATAAAAATTATCGTTTATTTTGATTTCCTCGATTTGTGAAGGACTTGAACCTTCAAGACGTGAGAGATGATCGGCTGCCAGATTTTCTGCTCCTTTCTTGTCGCCAATTCCAATGTCAAATTCATAAAGTATAAGTCTCCACCGAATCAATCTTGGTTTTGCATCTTGTTTGTTGGACAGATAACGAAGGGATGCATGATTGGTGTAAGCAATTGTTTTTGAAAGGATCATATATGAAAGGAATTTGTTAAATGCAAAAACTACCGCAAGAAGCTCTTTCTCGGTGGCGGTGTAGTTTTCTTGTGCGTCGTTTAGGGTTTTGCTCGCATAGTGAATTGCGTGGAATTGCTTGTCTTTCCTTTTTCCAAATACGACTCCTACCGTAAAATCGATTGCATCGCACATTAGTTCAAATAGTAGCATCCAATCAGGGGAAACCATGATTGGAGCTATAACCAGTCTCTCTTTTAGCAAATCAAATGCACTAATGCATTCTTTGGAAAATATGAATGGTGCGTCTTTGTCAAGAAGTGAAGTCATTGGTCTTGTAATTTTCGAGAAGTCTATGATGAAACGATGATAGAATCCTGCATAACCTAGGAAGCTTCTAATTTCCTTCACGGTTGTGGGATTTGGAAGTTTGGAAATAGTCTCAACTTTGGCTTGATCAACTTCGAGGCCTACTCGAGACATCTTATGTCCCAACACTATTCCTTTAGTAACCATGAAGTGGCACTTTTCCCAATTCAAAACAAGGTTGATTCTTCATATCTAACCAGCATCTTTTCCAGGTTTTCAAGACATTGTTCAAATGAGTTCCCAAAGAAAGAGAAATCATCCATGAAAACTTCCATTGAGTGTTCGATCATGTCGTTAAAGATTGCTACCATGCATCTCTGAAATGTAGTAGGGGCATTACACAATCCAAAAGGCATTCTTCGATAAGCAAAAGTGCCATATGGACATATGAATGTCATTTTCTGTTGATCTTCAGGAACAATGGGAATTTGGAAATACCCTAAGAAACCATCAAGGAAACAATAGAACATTTTTCCAGATAGTCTCTCGAGCATTTGGTCGATAAAAGGTAGAGAGAAGTGATCCTTCCTTGTGTCATCATTGAGTTTGAGATAGTCGATGCAAACTCTCCATCCTATAACCGTACAAGTTGGAATTAGCTCATTCTTCTCGTTAGTCACAACAGTCATCCTTCCTTTCTTTGGAACAACTTGGACAAGACTAACCCAAGCCAAATCAGAAATAGGGTAAATCAAACCGGCATCTAGTAGTTTGATTACTTATTTCTTCACCACCTCTTGCATGCTCAGATTTAAACGTCTTTGAGGTTGAATGACGGATTGGAAGTTGTCCTCCATCAATATTTTATGAGTGCAAAAGGATGGATTGATTCCCTTGATGTCCATGATTTTCCATGCAATTGCTCGTTTATGTGCCTTAAGCATATTGAGCAACTTGTTCTTCTCATCATTTGATAAGGCGGATGAGATTATGATAGGAAGTTGAGATGTGTTTTCAAGAAAGGCGTATTCAAGATGAGATGGAAGTTCTTTGAGCTTTAAAGCCGGAGGGTCTTCGATATAAGGTTTGGCTTTGGGTTCTAGTTCTGGTTTGATAATGTCGAATGCTTCTTGATAAGATGATGTTTCGTTAACTTCTAGTACTGGAGTGATTTGACTCTCACATATGGGTTCAGTGGTTTGGACTTCTATTAATTGAGTATTGCAAGCTTCAATTTGATGATGGTTCCTCAAATGACAGCTTATGATTCAATCGCAAACATCAATATAATAGAGTGAGACATCATGATATTGAGGATGCTTCATGGATTGTCCTATGTTGAATGTCACCTCCTTCTCATCCACTCGGAGCGTGTGTTTGCTGGTGCAAACATCGATGAGGGCTTGAGCAGTTGATAAGAAAGGTCGACCTAGGATAAGAGGAACATTTTTATCCCCATCCATGTCGAGGATCATAAAATCAACGGGAAACACGAATTTATTAATTTTAACTAGGAGATTTTCAATGATGCCCCTCAGATATTTAACAGAACGGTCATCTAATTGGATGCTCATACGGGTGGGTCTAGGTTCACCTAAGTTTAGCTTTTCAAAAACCGCATAAGGCACAAGGTTAATGCTGGCACCTAAATCGGCTAACGCGTTATTGACAGAAAGGATTCCTATTAGCCAAGGTATGGTGAAACTCCCTGGATCAGTCATCTTTAGAGGTAGTTTATTTTGAAGAACTACTGAGCATTCCTCATTTAAAACTACATGTGATAACTCTTCTAAATTCTTCTTTTTTGACAATACACCCTTTAGAAACTTGGCATAATTTCGCATTTGGGCTAAGGCTTCCACCAATGGCAGATTGATGTGGAGTTGCTTAAACAATCCCAGTTTGCTTTTGCTTGTCACTTATTTCTTGGCTAGTTCTTCAATAATAACAGTTTTCTTTTGCTTATCACTTGCAATACTTGGAGTTTCGAGTTGTCTCAAACGACCGGGATATGGAGGTAGTGGAACATAGGGTTGTGGTGGCACGTATTTCTTGGCTAGTTCTTTAACAACAACAGTTTGCTTTTGCTTGTCGTTTGCCTTACTTGGAGTTTTGAGTTTAGTTTCATCAAAGATGGGTTGTAATGCAGGTGGATCACCTTGAGGGTTTTGCCACTCCTTGTAGTGATAGCTTTGACTTGAGCATCAGGGTTTGTCAAAGTGTTGCTAGGCAAAGCACCTTAGGGTCTTGCAGATAGTTGTTCTGCTATCTGACCTACTTGGTTTTTAATGGTTTGTAATGATGCTTTGTTGCTTTAGATGCCAGCCTCGTTTCTTTGGAACCTCACCTCATTTCATCGATCAGATCTCCGGATGTATTCATCTGTGGCTTGTGTGGTTAACAACAATTGCTGTAATAAGTCTTCCATTGATGATGCTCCACGGTCTTGTTACTGCTGCTTAGACCTTGGTATGGTGGTTTCTTTTGTTGGTAAGGTGGTCTATGGTTGAATCCAGATGATGATTGGTTGTTACCAGCTTCTCTGTAATTTGAATTGCTCCTCCAATTTGATTTGTTGTTATATGTGTTGTTTGGGCCTCCTACGTAGTCAACATCTTCGACCATCATAATGCCTTGTGGGCATTTGTTGGTCTTGTGTGAATTTCCGCATGTGTTGCATCGTGTTGTGGTTTTCTTTAGTTCGGCTTGCAATTGCTCGAATCGTTTGGTTAGGGCATCTAACTGGGCTACAATTAGTGTTTCAGAGTCTACTTGATGAATGCCTTTAGAACTGGGTCTGTTTCTTAAGGTATTATAAGCAAAGCTCTTCTTAGCTACTCTTTCTAAGGCTTGGTATACCTCTATTGGCATGACACTTCCGAAATCTCCTCCCACACTTTGGTCTACAGCTTGTTTGTGTGATCCACTGATAACATCGTAAAAAGTATGACACTGCAGCCATAGATCAAGTTCGTGATGTGGGCATCTCCGAAGGAGACCTTTGTATCTCTCCCATGCTGTGTGTAATGATTCATCATCGTCTTGTAGAAAGCTTGTGGTGCTGCTTCTTAATTTGGCAGTGCGATCGGGTGGAAAGTATTTTAATAGAAATTGTTCAGCCATTTCCACCCATGTAGTAAGGGAACCAGGCGGAAGTGAATCAAGCCAGTCAATGGCTCGGCCACGAAGTGAAAATGGAAAAAGTCTTAGTCTAATAGTATCGTCTGAACAGTTATTGACTTTGAAAGTTGCACAGGTACGAGGAATCGTGAGATGTGAGCATTAGGGTCTTCGTCTTGCAATCTGTGGAACTGAACAGAGTTTTTTACGAGTTGGATAATACTAGACTTAATCTCAAAATTCCTGACCGCTATTCCTGGTTGGACAACACTAGACTTATAACCATCGATTAACGGTGTTAGTGTGTCATCTTCATTTCCTCATATTGGTTAGCCATGTCTTCTTCGGATGGTGTATCTTCCGAAATGTCTTCTTCGATGATCGTTTTTGTTTGTTGTGGTCTCTCGCGTAACCTTTGTTGGAAAAGTCGTTTGGGTTCCGAAAGAGATGTAACAAGTTCAGGACTAGATGAGTCGGACATACACTAACTTAAGGAAGCATAAACTAAGGCTTAGAATGAATTAGGCAATTGTAACTAAACTAAAGCAAACTATCTACAAAAATAAAATAAATTTGAATAAAAATATATTAACAGGATATAAACAAGATAGTCAAAGATTTAGATTGTCTTTCAAAACTGTTGTGTGTCCCCAATAACAGCGCCAAAAATTTGATTCGTGTGAAAAGTATATATATTTTGATAAGGTTTTTTTGCACCGATTCAGTTTTAATTTTTTATTACTATACTAAACTACACACACAAAAGGCAAGTGTACCTATTGTGAGGTAATATAGTGATGATAAGAACCAAGTATCAATCTGTGGACACACCTAGCCTATTCAATAACCTTAATGATTGACTACCAGATTTGAGTTTTGTTTAGGAATATGATAAGTTGCATTGATGTAAATTAGGGTTTTAGGGTTTTAGAAATAGAAATAAAATAAAGTAAAACAAGGTTGAAACTTTTGGATTTAGAATCAGGGGACAAAGGCTATCATCCTAATTAGATTACACTTATGTAATTGTGATAAGTGGTGGTGTGATTAAATATATTGATTAAAGTAATTGTGTTAATGTTTATATAGATGAGCCAACACGATTTCTCGTCTATCCGCTTCGTAGTGACTAGGACCACGTCAGGTTCACATTTACTGCTTAGGTCAAAGCCCTAGTAATGTAGGTAAATCTTTTGTTACCTTTTCGACATACGATTTCTGAACATATAACTTAATGTAAGAATAGAGTTGATAAAGTTTCTTTCGAACATAACATTAATTTTAGAAAACCATAACAATTACTATAGATTTCTCAGACTAATAAAAGAGAACCCGTAAATGATCAGAAAGTTATGGTGATATGATTTCTAATAACCATCTCTAGTTAATTAGCCATAGATTTGTTATGAAAATTGGCTTCATGAATAAAAGTTGATCATACGTTTTTCAACCATGTATGACAATCACAATTACAAATCATCAGTTTATAACTTCCCATTAAATGTAAGTGCCACCCATCAAAAGTTTTCCCAAGACCACCATAACATTAACACAATATATATCACACCATTAGTTCTTCATAAATTACATAAGTTTCATCCAATTAGGATGATAATAAAAGTTTAGCTCATGATGAGCTTGAACATAACAACAAACAACATAGGAGATAGAAATGAATTCATCGTTGAAATGGAACAATCAAACCGGGTGATCCACAATGGATGATGTTTAGACAATCGTGATCTTCTACCAAGTGTTGTATGCACCCCCTGAGCCTCTAAATGGTCTTCAAAATTTGATTCCTGAGAGAATTCTACAGAGTAACTCCCCACCAAAAGCCATCTAAAGTGTTTAAGCATGGCCCCGTGCCTAATAGGCACGACCCCATGTTAGTACAATGCTTATGAAAGTTGGTCGGCTCGTACATGTAGATGTTATCGGGCACGGCCCCATGATAAATGGGCACGACCTCATGTTTGAGGTGGGGCACAGCCCCGTGCTTCCTGGGCCATGACCCCGTGTTTACTTTTAGGGGACAATACTTTTTGTCCTGGTAGATGTCCAAATACGGGGGTGTGCAAAATTTAGTATGGAGGTGTGCTCAGGCAAGACATGGGGGTGTGCTTAATGAGGCACAACCCCATGCTTAGACTTGAAAGCTTGGATTTCTTCAATTTCTTATTAAATATGTTTCTTTTATCCACCTTGCCATTTACAACACCGGAAAACACAATTTAACGATTTTAATTACCTAATCATCATTTTAAGGAATATATTAAGGAACAATTGATGTGCTTTTGATAGGGTTTTTATGTATAATTTGAAGCACATCAAATATCCCCACACTTGAACTTTGATTGTCCTCAAGCAAAAATCACTTAAAATGACAATTCCACCAAAAACCAAACAAATCAAATGATAAATGTGTCTTTTGGGAAATATGGAAGTAAAAATTATTTAATCCAAATGTAATCATTTCAAGTATATATAGAATGATATCCTAGCAAACAATAGATTAGTTAGTAAAGATTATAATAATGTAAAAATCCACACTTCTCACAAGATGCACTCACACTCGGCTAAATATATGGAGTCATAATTAGGGTTAAGTATGACTAATACGCTCAATTGCTTAGTATGAATACGTGTGAAATCATATGCTTGTTAAAGGATCAAATCTCCACCTAGTTAGATATTTACTTGCATAAATCATCAGGTCTTTGATGGTTTGTAACTTGGCTCAGGCTCGGGTATGAAATATTTGGAAAATTTGGCTAAATGCTAAAGACGATAGTCTTTGCTTATTTTTCTCACATAAACTACAAGAAAAGCAATAAAATGTTCCCTATACAATACTTCATGCTAGAAGGGATATGCTAACTTGAGGACTCGTTTAAGGACAGATTGTCAAGACCGTATTTTGCTTTCAAAAATCTTCCTTCATCCTTCACCCAAAGATACACAAAACTATCCTTTCGTAAGGATTGTTCGGCTTGAAGCCTAATAGCACCTAATCAGATCAGTTTTGTGTATTCTTATTGAGACTCGGTTTGGTTCTTTTTGCATTTTTCATTGTGGGACCAATTTCCACACGCCGGGTGTAACACCCGGATATTTTTCTTTGAAGTCGACGAAAGAAGTGAAAGAAAAATAAAGTCCAAAGTCAGGGGACCAAACTCTTCAACGAGAGAAAGCCGGGTGCATCGGAGTATTTAAGGGAGAGGGCAGCCCTTACCCTCTCCCCACACCCATAAACTCAGCCATAGAGAGAAACAGAGGAGAAAAGGGAGAAAAGAAGAGAAAAAGGTTGGTTCGAGTGGATTCGAGCGTGCAAAATCATCGTATAGCGGGTCTAGACGAAGCTCTTCTTCTTCTTGTAGTTTCTGTGAGTTCTAGGACCCCTATTTTACTCGTTTTCAACTGGTTTAGGGCTGTAACACATAGTGAACCCGTTTTTGAATGTGTGTGTGTTTGACCCATTTGGGTGTGATTGTGTTTGATGCGTTTGAAGTATGTTCTTGGGCTTGTGTGTGCTTGAATGGTGTTATAGTATGCATTCCTAAGGTTTAGGATGGTTGATTCGGGCTTAGAATGGGTTTGGATGACCTTGGAGGTCGAAAATGGCAGATTGGGTTTAGGAGAACTGTATTCTGCATCAGTTAGGGCTGGTTGACCGACTGGAGGCCACACAGCCGACTGGAGGGCGATTGGGGTTCAGTCGCACGACTTGGGGTCCAGTCGCACGACTTGTGGTACAGTCACATGGGGAGTCATGCAACTGAGAGCCCAGTCGCATAAGTGCTCATTCGTATGAGGTCCATTCGCATGAGGTCCATTCGCATCGTTTCCATTCGCATAGTGTCCATTCGCACGATTAAGGGTCCATTCGCACGATTGGGTGTTCATTCGCACAGTGTTCATCCGTATTGGTCCAATCGCATGATGTTCAGTCTCATGGAGGCCATGCGACTGAAGGGTGTCCATACGCCCAAATAGGGTTGTTGTACCCAAGGAAGAGCATAGTTAAAGTACTGACTTTCGGAGGAAAGTGTAGATGTAAGTTTTGATGTGGAAGTTCCCGTAGGTACATGTAAGATAACCTTTGGAGGCCTTAGAAGGTATGCAGGGCATGTTGATGATGTTTCATGTGTATGCATGATGTATGTTAAGTATGTGTGATGATGCCTTGCATGGTAATGCTTTAGTGTATGTTAATGTTCCTTAATATAGTATATGTTTATCTTTCCTGTGACTTTACGTGTTATGATTAATGAATGAAATGAAAGTATTATGTAAAGTAAAGTGGAAGATAATGAAAGAGGAACTTGATGAATGAATGCATGCATTAATTAATGAACGAATGAATATAAGAAAGCCTTGCAAGCAAATTTATGGAGGTGCATATCCAATGAAGGTGTTAGCTCAACGGTGTGCGGGTTAGCTACCCCGAAGGATGCACACTGGGGTCTAATCTTATGGTGCTGCTTCTTAATTTAGCAATGTGATCGGGTGGAAAGTATTTTAATAGAAATTGTTCAGCCATTTCCGCCCATGTAGTGAGGGAACCAGGCGGAAGTGAATCAAGCCAGTCAATGGCTCGGCCGCGAAGTGAAAATGGAAAAAGTCTTAGTCTAATAGCATCGTCTGAACAGTTATTGATTTTGAAAGTTGCACAGGTACGAGGAATCGTGAGATGTGAGCATTAGGGTCTTCGTCTTGCAATCCGTGGAACTGAATAGAGTTTTTTACGAGTTGGATAATACTAGACTTAATCTCGAAATTCCTGATCGCTATTGCTGGTTGGACAACACTAGAGTCATAACCATCGATTGACGGTGTGGCATAGTGTGTCATCTTCATTTCCTCATATTGGTTAGCCATGTCTTCTTCGGATGGTGTATCTTCCGATATGTCTTCTTCGATGATCGTTTTTGTTTGTTGTGGTCTCTCGCGTAACCTTTGTTGGAAAAGTCGTTTGGGTTCCGAAAGAGGTGAAACAAGTTCAGGACTAGACGAGTCGGACATACACTAACTTAAGGAAGCATAAACTAAGGCTTAGAATGAATTAGGCAATTGTAATTAAACTAAAGCAAACTATCTACAAAAATAAAATGAATTTGAATAAAAATATATTAACAGGATATAAACAAGACAGTCAAAGATTTAGATTGTCTTTCAAAACTGATGTGTGTCCCCAATAACAGCGCCAAAAATTTGATTCGTGTGAAAAGTATATATATTTTGATAAGGGTTTTTTGCACAGATTCAGTTTTAATTGTTTATTACTATACTAAACTACACACACAAAAGGCAAGTGTACCTATCGTGAGGTAATATAGTAATGATAAGAACTAAGTATCAATCCGTGGACACACCAAGCCTATTCAATAACCTTAATGATTAACTACCAGATTTGATTTTTGTTTAGGAATATGATAAGTTGCATTGATGTAAATTATTTAGGGTTTTAGAAATAGAAATAAAATAAAGTAAAACAAGGTTGAAACTTTTGGATTTAGAATCAGGGGACAAAGGTTATCATCCTAATTAGATTACACTTATGTAATTGTGATAAGTGGTGGTGTGATTAAATATATTGATTAAATTAATTGTGTTAATGTTTATATAGATGAGCCAACGTGATTTCTCGTCTATCCGCTTCGTAGTGACTAGGACCACCTTAGGTTGACATTTACTGCTTAGGTCAAAGCCCTAGTAATGTAGGTAAATCTTTTGTAGCCTTTTCGACATACGATTTCTGAAAACATAACTTAATATAAGAATATAGTTGATAAATTTCTTTCCAACATACCATTAATTTTAGAAAACCATAACAATTACTATAGATTTCTCAGACTAATAAAAGGGAACCCGTAAATGATCAGAAAGTTAAGGTGATATGATTTCTAATAACCATCTCTAGTTAATTAGCCATAGATTTGTTATGAAAATTGGTTTCACGAATAAAAGTTGA
>BJCN01321169.1:3899-14122 GCA_018326445.1 Flaveria brownii
TCCAAGAAGAGAGCCTATTGGCACCATCTATCAGATCAGTTTTGAACTGCAGAAGTGCTTCTCTCTCGCTTTTGAGGCATAGAGTGCGATTCGAGCTATCATCACACAGATAGCAAGAAAAACATAGAGCTAAAACAGTCAGAAACCACAGGATACAAGAGGGAGAATGTGAAGAAAGAAGCATGAATGATTTCATATCACTATTTTAGTATGCTTGCAAAATGCAATGGCAGACTGCTTGTGTGTAATGTGCATCATTTAGCTGCATATATAGGAAACAATATACCAAGGTAGTTGGTAATGTATGTATCTACAGTACACCCACTTGAGAGTTGACCTACAGTTTAACAATTAGGTCGACTATGTGAATCAACGGTGGATCACAAAGTCTAGGAGATATATATATATACCATTGCTTTGTGAGCAAATTTTCAACATGTAAACCTCTTTTTCTTGTCATCTATATGTGGAAAAAAATGAATCTTTTGTACGGATGCAATTATCAACAGTATGCTACAAGCTTATTAGTGGACCGGCCGTTTTAAGTCTTGCACTTGAGTTTATGAGAGTCAACCACTTATAATCACATCTTTTATATTTCATTTATATTTCATACTAGCTTTAGTAAACCCGTGTATTACACGAGTTGAAAAAATAAAATATTAATTAGAAAAAAAATTATTAATTATAAAACGATATACTAAGACATGGTATCATTTGAATTACGTATGAGTAATAACTATAAGTAATAAAATAATAATATGAACTTTTTAAATTGTGTTGTTTTTTTCAAAGATAAATTAAATATTTTGTTTCAATATAACGTTTTAAAAAAAATATTTTTAAAAATGTTCTTACTATAACTCCCTATTTTAATTATTTTTATTTTATAAAAAAATTATTTTAGAAAAACCAATTATAAAATATTACGTATAAATAGTTTGATTTTTTAAAAAATAAAAAATATTTCTATAAAAATAACATTAATAAAAAGTTCTCTTTCTTAATTTATTAAAAAAATTATTTATAATGTAAAAATAAATAATATTATTAGTAATTAATGTAGTTATTTAATAGAAGAGATAAGCGGGAAAAGTTCGATGAGAATGAATATGATCTTGACAGTGATATCCCAATTTACCATTTTATTATAGTACTAGGAAGATTCATTACGTTATAAATGACTTTTTGAATTCCAATAAAAATTCCCATAATTATATATTTGCACTATGCGAAAGTTGGCCTCTGCCAATAGTACCATGGCTACGGCATAAGTCTTTGGGAAAAGTAAGCTTATGGTGTTGTGTCAATGCTATTGGGGTATTTTGTTGGTAATTTTAGTGTATTGGATTAACTTGTTAACCGAAAAAATAACGTTAAAATTAAATGAGTTAGGTGTCGCGGGAGTGCGAGCTTGATTTAATTCTAAATGTTATTTGAGTTTGAATTAAACTATTAATTTTAATTATATAATATATATTAAATGTTTTTTGGGCTTTATACATAATAATATGTAGAAATGGACAAATGGACATTGGGCTAATGTATAATTACTGGGTCATGTGTTGACCAACAACTTAAGTTTGACCAAATGTCCCTTGAATCCTCTCGATCAAAAAATAAAAAGAAAACAGTTTTTATGCTTTCTTCTTTTTCGAAAACCAGAGAAGAAAAAAAGAGAGGTGGTTACAACAATATACCCTCAAGAAAAACTTAAACATCGACATACTCCATCAAAGCTATCTCTGTCTAATCTGATAAATCATTGTGAGTAACCCACAAATAGATTTATCTGTGGTTCACGATTCAGAAATAAATTCAAGTGATAGATGATCGAAATTCATATTCAAGATTAACAACAAGTTTCAGGTTTGTTTGGTGTTTATTTTCTTGTTCTATATTTGCAATATACAACATATTTTACAAATTTGACCGGTCAAGGCTTTGGTGTTGACATATTACGCAATAGGGTGGCGCCGAGAGGTGGAAAAAAAGACCATCCATGTGAAAATCTTTAGCGTCAACATGTTTACGAAATAAAAAAAAATATACGTATATTCTATAAAAATAAAATTTTTAAGCAGATTAATTTATATTAAATCACAAAATTCTTTTGTTTATATAATGTATTATTAAACAAAAATTATAATAAAGTTATGATCTCTTTTTAGAATATGTAATATTACCATTTTGAATACATAACTATTAGAATTATTATATAAACAAAACCATAGATTAATTATACACTAATTATGTTGTATTATTGGACATTGACGGGTTGTAATGGTGGGGTGGTGGGGGTACACACACGTAGAGGTCCCAAAAAAACGGTTTGGAAACCGGTTCATGAAAAAAAACTGAAACCGGTTTGGGTGTCAAACCGGTTTGGCCCAAACCGGTCCCAAACTGGCCCGACCAGTCATCGGTTCCCAAGCGGTTTCTAAAACTTCTATTTTCAAACAAGTTTCAAACCGGTCCAGTTTCAAACCGGTTACAAACCGGTTCCCGAACCGGTTCCCAAACCCGTTACAAACCGGTTCCCAAACCAGTTTTCAAAAAATTATTTAAAATTTTATGTCGTTTGAATTGTTTCTATGATTTATATATTATATATTGCATTTTGATTTTTATTTGTACCTAATTTGAAATTATGTACTTTGTTTTTAAAAATAATTATGTAATGTTTTTAATTTTATATGTTTTAATTTTTATAAATAAAAATATGTAAATGCATGTTATAGGTTTATTTAATTTATACAATTAATATGTAACATTCATATTATAAGTTTATTTAATTTTTACAATTAATTGTTTATCTAATTTATAACGCTTAAAAAAAACCCAAACCGGTTTTCAAACCGACCCAAACCGGTTTTATAGGTTTGGGTTTTTTTAGGTCTAAACCGGTTTAGAACCCGAACTGGTTTGAGGCCAAACCGGTTTTGACCACGGTTGACCAAACCGGTTTCGGTTTGGACCTTAAATCGGTTTTAGAAAAAACTCGGTTTGTACACCGCTACACACACGGTGCCTCAGCAGTGTTCCCCAGCATGGCATGGCAACACAGACGCCATCAACATTATACACCCGCATGGCATGTAAAAATGGCGTGTTCTCACCGAGGTTGTGCACCAAATTCACTGTGTATGTATATGGTGTGATAACACTACCGTCACCAAATTTGAGTATCTGATGTGGTGCGATGTAGTATGATATGCAGGGGCGGAGATATGTATTCAAGAATGGGGTCACGTGACCCCAATGAGTTTTTGTTTTCATATGATGTTCTTGTAATGAAATAGTGAAAGTTTAATGTATCTTAGGGCATTTTTATAGCCTTTTACATTCTAAATGCTTTTGATAATTTTTTATATAATATTTATCCAACATCTGATTTCTTTTGTATTTCAAAGTTCGTATTTAACCAATGCATGATTAAACTAATTAAGATAATAATATAAATTAGTTATTTTAAGGCTGAATAAAAATAAAATTATATAAATTATGTTTGCGGTTTCTATAAAACATTTTATAGTTTTAATGTTTTGTAATTTATAGCATGTCGACATCTAATAAACTAACTATTTTGGAATATAAATATTTGAATTTATAAATTATCTAGATTATCACTAATATAATCTAGGTTTAGATTATCACTAATATAATGAGTAAAGTCACATTCACAATCATCCTACATACTAAAACCACCTTCATATAACATGTGACCTCACCCGACCCGTACCATACCAAAAAGCCTATAGTCGAGTGTCACATCCAAGCACTAAAATATATTAGTGACCCTATTAGAAAATTTTTTCATTGTTGGTTTATGTTGTAGTGTGCATTTCATTAGTCTTCTCCACCCTTATATTAGGGCCATATCACACCGTTTTATGGTTGAAAATGGCGGGTAATGTTTACCGTCCAAAACCACCACCATCAATATGTAGATATTAGAGTGTTCGGAAACCATAACCGACACTGACATTTCTCAAATAATCCTTCTATTTTTACTCTGTGTTTTTGAAATATTCCTGAAAAAAAAAATCAAATGCACGTGATCTTTGTTTTTGTGTTTTCATTAGTTCTATTCAAACGTTCTTGATCCCCAATAATAACAAAAGACAAAATTGATGACGGTTGCATACAAAGACTAATGTTTTCTGGATTCGATATCTTAACGATTCACAAAGATCAAAACAACAAGAAATCCTCTGATTTTATATCAAATTAATAAATAACACAAAGATTCAAACAACAAACTCAATAACTTTGAAAACTAAACAATCAGGCTACTAGGACAAAAAACGATGAGTTGCTTGTCATAACAGATTGTTTCAGAAGATTAAAGCGATTAAAGATGGAACTATCTGACTCAACATAGAGAGAAAAACCTAACTTTTATGTTAAACCTAGAAAATAGTATTTTGTTTTTTACTTTTTCAAGAAATAAGACTATCGCCTATATAAACACAATATCCAGTGACACACCTTCGAGTGGACAGACACTTACCCCAGTCAAAGTCAAAATATCCTTTTAAAATTAAATCGGAATGTTGTTTAAACATTCTTTACTTGCTTAATTTCGTTTTTCATAGCATATACCAATTCACATCTTTACTTGCTTTACAATAAGATATTGGTTCTGTTTTTTATCGAGTAAAGACAGGAAACACACATTTTTACCAAGCAGATTTGCAGAATTAACATATCTATCAATATTATATTTGACTTTTCCTTCAACCATAAAATCACTAAATTATGTAGGTAGAGAACCTACCCTTCCTGATTTACAAGAACCCCCTACAACTGCATGTTGAGCTCGAGCCCCCACGGTTGTCACATTTATTTAATCATTATCAGCATTTGAAACATTAGTGGTTAGATTTTCTTAATCTACCACCATTTTTCTTCTATTTTTAGCAGAAACTGTGGCAGGTCTATCACTACGTATGACAGTAGATGGATCAGCAGAAGCATCTATTCTTACCTTAATGTCAAAAGATCTTAAAGACCCACTGTCAGTACTAGCTTAGGGAGGATCATCTGGCTTGATATTATTATCATAAGAAAAACAGTAGGCAAATTATCAAATCCACCCTGGCTGATATTTCCATTTGAATCCTTCTCCTTAAAATCAGGCAAAATATATGTCTTAGACCCATTAGTGTCAAAGCAATGATAAAAAATATTAATACGATTTAAGTCCTCAAATTCAAATGTAGATTGATTTTCATTCAAAGAAAACAATTTTCAAAAAATCTAACATCTCTAGAATAAAATATAGGATTATTATCTAGAGCAGAAGTTTATAACCTTTTTTTCAAAAGAATAACCAATAAAGACATACTTAGAAGACCTAAAATAAAATTTGTTAGGATTTAAATTTAAAGCAATAGTTAGATAACCAAAAGATCTAAGATGAGTAAGAGAAGTTTTTTTTATTTACCAACAGTTATAAGGAGATTTCCCATTTAGCATAAAGGATAGAAGGTTTTTTTTATTTACCAACAGCTCATAAGGAGATTTCCCATTCAACATAAAGGATGGAGTCCTTTTAATCAAGTAGGTTGCAATCAAAATACACTTAGTCCTTAAACTAAGAGGCATATCACTTTGAAACAATAAGGACCTGGCTATATTTAACAAATGCCTATGTTTTCTCTTAACGACACCATTTTTTTGAGGAGTATAAACACATGAAGTTTGATGTAAGATACTACTACTTTTAAGAAATATGTCAAACTAATTATTCACAAACTCTATTCCATTATCAATTCTAAAACATATTACACAACCTCAAACTGATTTTAAAGTAGCTTTACAAAACATTACACATTATAAAAAAACTTTACCTTTAGATTTTAACAGTTGAGAAATATTTGTACCCTTCTCTACTAATGACCTTGAAAGGACTTCATAAATCAAGTTGAATTAACTCACCTATCTTATGAGATATATGTTCACTGCTAGAAAAAGAATTATAGTCTCCTTAGCACGTTAACATATTTCACAAGGAAAGTTTACATAAGCAACTTTTATATAACGATCATGATTTAGTTTTTCTAACACTTAGAATAATGGCTCTCATACCATGTAATGTTTTCTAGATTCGACATCTCAACGATTCATAAAGATCAAAACAACAAAAAATCCTCTGATTGTATATCAAATGAATAAAGTACACAAAGAATCAAATAATGAACTCGACAACTATGAAAACTAAATAATCAGACTACTAGGACAAGCAACGATAAGTTGCTTGTCATCATAGGTTGTTTCAGAAGATCGAAGATTGAACTATCTCGCTCAACAAATAGAGAGAACCCTAAGTTTTATTAACCCTAACCATACCAGATGCGATGAATATATAGGCACGATATTAGCAAAGTCTAGCAACGACCCTGCACATCTTCCTTTTACAGAAACATCCCTTCGAGAATTGAAAAATAATAACTTGCCCCCTCGAACATATAAACCTCACAAAACAAAAAAAAGACAATAAGAATTGAATTGAACATAAACTTGACAATATTTAAGAAAGACTAATGAAGTGTACTTGACCATAACATGTCCACAAGTTATCGAAAGAGTATACATATGGAAAACATTGAAATTAGATGAGATTTTTCTGGTTCACTACAATATCGCATGTGAGATAGATGATCAGACGCATATTGGATTCAGATGAGAATTTATTAATTCAACATTAATATTGAATCCGTTTCGTGGTTGGTGTAAATATTATGTCGAAATAAGAGTTTTCTAGCCTAGTGTTGGACTGTATGTATGGGTGAACTGTGAATGTGTTAGGCTTAGATGAGAATTTTATGGCCTAATGCTGAATTATACGTGTTGAATGACGGCATATTATTTTGCTGCTATGTGATATATAGATAAAATGTATAACAAAAGTTAATTTGTGATTTGCATATACCTCTTAGGTTACAATCAAATGCGGGTGTGATGGTTTGAACATAGACATGATAAGTGTTGTAAACATATACATTGTAAATCTTTTACAAATATAATAAGGAGTAAACTTCACTTTTGCACACGGTGGTTTGCTTCAAATAATGCTTTTCATTAAAAGGTTTGAAATCTTGATTTTACTCATTACGGTTTTTAATTTGTGTCAATTAACTCTAACCCACTACATCCGTTAAATATTTCTTTTAAAATCAAGGGCATTTTAGTCTTTTATGATCCAAACGAACATGGATATTTTTATAAATTTATTATACATGTATATGCAAATATCCTAGCATCGCAAACCACCATCTGCCAATACCTCCATCGCCGGCAACCAGTCTCAACCTCCAATGACCCGCCTCCACCACTAAAGGCCTCCATCGAAGGGATTTAGGTTTCAAATCGAGTGCCCACAATTCAAGGTTGATGAAAGGGGTTTAGGGTTCGAATCAAGAAGATGAAGATTTGAATTTAGGTAGAACCATATTTTATTTTGGTTGGTTTTGTTATTAGGATTTCTATTTTTCTAGTTGTTTTGATGGGTGCGGCGGTGTTGTGATGCTAGTTGCGCTGGTGAGATTATAAAGGTAGTGCGATGGTGGTGGTGGCGATTGTGGTTGTTTGGTTTTTGTATTTAATTTCAATAGGGTTTTGTAAATTGCAAGGAAGCTCGATGGTAGTAATGGTGGTGGTTGTTGTTTGTTGTTATTATGAGGGGTTTTAGTGGTTCTTGAAGGCGTTAAGCGGTGGAACCAATGACGATGGTGATGATGGTGGTGGTCAATGGGTGTTAGTGGTGGTGGTTAATGGGTGTTAGTGGTGGTGGTCAATGGGTGTTAGTGGTGGTGGAAGAGGTCTCCAAATTGGGTGGAGAAGGGAGGGGTGGGTGGGTTTGGGTTAAAATAGTAATTTATACAACTAGTCCCTATCAATGATATATTAAGCATGATAAACACTTACATATAAAATGACCAAAATGCCCTTGATTATAACAGAAATATTTAACCGAGTTAGTGGATTAGACTTAACTAACATAAATTGAAAACCAATAAGAGTAAAATCAAGATTTTCATACCTCCAGATGAAAAACGTTATTTTAAGCATATCACAGGGAGCAAAAGCAAAATAATTTAAAAGATCCTGATTTTACACGTAAACTCTGATACTTTTTTAGATCATAATATCTATGTATTCTAATAAACTAAGGTTTTTAGGAACACATTGTGAGATTCTATGCATTTTTAGATTGGTTATTCTGCCTAAACCCATATACACATTTTAATTAAAATGATCTTAAACAACTTATTAAAATCATATTTTCTTTTCTTTATATGAATTTCTCACTTTCTTTCCTGCAATTCTCTCTTCCTTTTTAGATTAATAATTTTTCTATTTGTCAATACAGTCAAGCAACCTAAAATTTTTCAATATTAATTTTGAAATCACTTGCTTGATTTTGCGTGAGTGAATTAATTACCGGTAAATATTTATTTTACTTACTGGTAAGTTCTTTTAAAATATTAAATGATAGGGGTTTTAAAGCATTCATATTAGATTTCTTTATTCATTTCCTTATAATTACACTAAAAATCATCAAGTTTCTATCTTATTTTCAGTTAAATAATTTTTTAATATATTTATCATTACATTTTGATCTTCCTCTACTCATAATCATTTTCAAAAATACTAAAAAATTTATAAGGGTTTAACAATAACTCCCGAAATATACAAATGAGAAGTAATGCTTTATATCTTATTCACTCATAGCCACTGTGTAAATTATAAGAAAAATACTCACATAAATATAGAGAACTTATTGTGAATTCTCTTAAGTAGATAAACTGAACATCTATATATCTAAATTGTAAATCTTCTTATGCTAATATTTTATTAAAATTTACTATATATAAGATTTTAATTATATCATTATTTCAAAAATATAATTTTATAATTCTTAATCTTCATTATTTGTCATTTATAATTTTTAATATATTTATTGTTTCTTAATTTTACTAATGGTTGATAAAATTAACATACAAAATTTTCACAAAGCTAATGATTTTAAAACGTTAAATTTATTCTACGTATCTAACCTAAATAAAATATAAACGTGGGCGTTGCAATTCTCTCTAAAATTCTTCCATGCAAGTGCTTCCTTAATCTCTTCAATCACGGAGTCTTTTTTGTGGAATTGCTCACTACCAATAACAATCTACCAAAAAAAAATATAAAGAGCGTACCCGGTGCATGAAGCTCTCGCTTTGCGCAGTGTCCGGGGAGGGGCCGGATCGTGAAGCGATCTGATGTACGCAACCTTTCCTTGCATAATTTTGTGCAAGAGGCTGTTTTCACGGCTACAACTCATGACCTCAAGGTTACAAAGCAGCAACATTACCAGTTGCTCCAAGGTCCGCCCTCAAACCAAAAAAAAATATGATAAGTTTAAATTCTTTTGTTATTAGGTTTCTCGAATAAAGTTCGACTTATACGAAACCTATCACTAACAATAAATTTCCAGACTGTTTTCTTATCGTTTCTCTTTAAAAGTTAACGACTTATGTATATAGATCCTTATAGCGCTCAATGGGCAAATCCGGTTGAATCTCCTCTAAAAATATGTAAGCAACTACAGACTTGTCATAATATCTTAGGGGGCGTTTGGTTCGTGGAATTTGTTGGAATTAGAATTGGAATTGAAATTTGAATTGTAATTCAAAGGAATTGCATTTAGAATTCAATATTTTCTAAATGATTTGGAATTCAAAGAAATTGGAATCTATAAAGGGAATTTAAATTCCAAATGCATTTTCAGTGCCAATACATTATAAAGGAATTGGAATTTATCACCCGTTACAAACCGCCACCACCTCAATGACCACCGATCATCTCCGCTACATACCACTGACCGCCGCCGCCGTCACCGTCGACAATCAACTGTGTCACACCCCAACCTGGACGGCGGAAACGTTGAGGTGTGAGGGATACGATTGTTCACAGCCACATAACGCTATGTTCAAATGTAAATACTTCAATTAATAGTATCCATAATGATTACAAACATAAGTCCCAAATACGTTCAAACAGAATTTAAACATGATATAACATTTCATTTATTTAACTAGGTCCACGTCCTAGTTTTATTGCAAGCTCAAAGATATCTTTATACTTGGGGGTTACCTGAAACATGATAAAATAAAATGTCAACTATAAATAGTTGGTGAGTTTCCAAGGTTTTCATACATAATATGAAA
>BJCN01321171.1:0-13062 GCA_018326445.1 Flaveria brownii
TTGCAGCTAAGTTTGTTATAACATTTTATCAATTTTATGTTTTAATAAATTATTGGCTTTTAAGTTATATGTTGTCACATGGCACACTCTCAAGAAGTTATTGTCACGTGTTATTCATATAGCGAAAAGTTGTTTTAATGAAAATTTTGCATCCCTTAAATTTCGAATCCTTGTATATCATTCTTATATATTATTCTTATATATTAGAAGATTATTAATATTAGTTCTTAATTTCTAATTGTAAATATTCGTTATTTTAGTTTTTCAATCCGTGTAACACACGAGACGTTAGACTAGTTTAAAAATAAAGTATAACATGTCTATCTTATAATGGACATATAGATGGTACTAAGCTTTTAATGCTCCACAAGATTCCTCTTTTAGCATGATTCCTTTTAAAAACATTACAATTAAGTTTACTTATTAAAGAAGACGTAGTATAACTTGAAATCTTTATTGCAACTCGGGAAATCTCCATCAAACAACTTTCACCACTAATCTGATAGAAAAGTTAAGAATAATTTCATAAAACTAAAATCATAAATTAAATTTAAAGTAATCTTATAAAAACGAGTATGCTTCTAAGAAGCTAGCGTAATGCGTCGACCAAACCTGTCCTCTTGATCACTAGATTTGGTTAATCAATTAAGTTGTAAGCTTCATAGGATCTTTAGTCTTCTTGTTCTCAAGCTTGTCTAGTACCCTTGCAAACACATGTTGCTACTTGTTGCAGACGTTGTCTACATCATTGATAAGCACCAATCTGCTTGCAACGATATTGTCCTCTTAAGCATCGCACAATTCCGAACCTCAAGGTTTCCATTTTTGGCAATCGCTTGAAAACCCTCTTGGTAGTATTAAGTACTCAAACCCTTCAACACACCTTACACTAATGGAATTTGTTGAGTTTGTAACCTTAAGATACATAGTGTCTAGTAAAACCAAAACTTGGTTTAAATCCGAACCTCTTCTAGTTGTCAATGATGTGTAAATACATTTTAATACCAGAGCGGGTGATAGGACGGATATTGATCAGTCATTAATCAGGCATAGGATTAGTTTTTCAAATTATCGTAAGTGTGTGACGGGAATGATATTAAGTGATACCCGGTTGGGTTACTTAAAACACACTCATAAACATTTTATTTTTATGTTTTTGTTCTTGGGTAATAAAATATCTACTAACCTACCCAATCATATGTAAGATTATGATTACTGATAGTTATTTTATAATCGTCCTAGACTTCCTGAAAGATCACTCATCATCCTACTCTCGTCCAACTAGATCTAATGCACTTTTTATCATCTTGAACGATGCATATGATAACCTTTAACTGCCCAAAACGACTCTCGACGAAAATAACATTGTAGTGAAACAACAAAAGCAAAACTATAAACTATGAAAGTGAAAGCCATTTCTACTAGTAGGGATTTAAATTGTGTTATGTGTTATATAAACTTGAAAGAACTAAACTTGCAACTCTTGACATGTTTTATGGACGAAAAATGTAAATTTATTTTAAAAAATTATATACACCCATACTCACTAAAATAAATATGTTGCAACTTGCTAAAGAACGTCCACTCCTCTCTCTCTTTCTCCCTCTATATCTCTCTCTCTCTCTCTTCGAATCTAGCTACTCCCTTTTAATTTGGCTAATAATATTATTTTGTTGGTTTGTGATCGATCATATATCTTTCTTTGATCGGAGATCGAGTGACTTCCCGACGATCAACGGGGAGTTTTTTTGTTATGATGGGTGTGATCAACAGGTGTTCACATACTTCCCACATCACCGAGATCATCATCACCAGCTTCTTCCGTCACAAGATTTAAACAATCAAACAAACCCCATCATTTCTCAATCGACATATATACTCTTTTAACAAGACTATATATATATATATATATAGTTTTTATTATTCCAAAGTTGAAGAAACCAGCATCAGATTAATGTAAACATATAGATAATAATAATACCCAGGTTCTGGTGGGTACTGTTGTAGTGGTGGTGCCATGGCAGCTCGGAGCTACCTCTACGGTGGTGATTCTGGTGGCGGTGGCGGTGGCGTTAGCGGTGGTGGTTCGGGGTTTGATTCTGTTATGCTGATGAACAAGAGGGTGCTTTCTTCTTCTTCTTCTTCTAAGCATCTTGATTCCTTCTTCGGCTCTGGATCCTCTCGATCTTTCGTAGGTAATAAACTAGTTATGTTTCTTGATAATATTCTTGATGATAGATTGATATCTGTAGTTTTGTAGTTTTAGATCATATACTGTTTTAGAATATATATGTTTAGATTTCATTTGGGTGATTGAAAAAACAATCAAATTTGTGTATTTTCAGTCACTTGATTCAGTAGGAGTTAAATTTCTTCTGAGAAGAACGTAGTTTAAATCCTGACATGTGATAGACTAATATTTGGTATAGTTTAAAAGTAACTGTAGATATGTGTGTGAGTTGTTGTTTTAATTAAAATTAGTGTTTTTATTATGGGTGATCCCTAGAATATTAGATCAAGTAAATCCATAGTGTTAATCAAGAAACACATGGGCCTAAGTGGCTAAAACTTTATGGTTGACTTTTGTAATCATTACATAATTTGAGAAAAAAAAACTGTGTTTTTGATCTTTATTATGATATTATCTCACTAGGGTCCAGATCAATGGTTAGTTTTGAGGATAAAAGAAATGGGTCAAGCAGCTCGTTTTTTCGCGCATTTGATCAAGAAGACAATGGAGACGATGAATATGACGATTACTTTCACCATCCAGAGAAGAAGAGACGACTCAAAGCGGATCAAGTTCAGTTTTTGGAGAAGAGTTTTGAGACTGAAAACAAACTCGAGCCCGAACGAAAGAATCAGCTAGCGAAAGAACTCGGGTTGCAGCCGAGACAGATTGCGATCTGGTTCCAGAACCGTCGTGCACGGTGGAAAACCAAACAGCTCGAGAAAGACTATGATCTTCTCCAAGAAAGCTATAGCCAACTCAAGGCAAATTATGAGAAACTACTACAAGAAAAGGAAAAACTAAAATCCGAGGTAATTATTAAAAAATAATCAAACCGTCATAAATATTATGTATTACTGATCAACTATTTATATAAAAAAGTATACAATAAATATTAAAACGATTAATCTTAATAACGTCAATTCAGGTCATGAGTAAAAAAGGTCATCAGCAATTAGAGGAGTTTTTAAGCAGTTTAGACCCTACAAAAACTTATTCCTGCAAATTTGCCACTACCCCACATTTTAATGACTTTGTTAACTCTAAACTGCTTAAAAACTGCTGCTGAACCTATTCTGACTCGTAACCCGAGTTGACATGATCAAGATTAACACCTACAACTCTCATTGTACTTTTACAAATAGTTGATTGATAATATAAAATCATGAAATCTAAGATAAAAATGTAATCTTTACAATCTTTTCTTGTTTAGGTTCTTGATTTAAGTGACAAGTTACTTCTGCAAGAAACCGAGAAGGGAACCTCGGATTCATCGAGTACTAAAAGCCCCTCTGAGCCACTACAACAGGAACAGACTGCAGATTGTGTGAACGATGCCGATGAAACCAAGACCTCACATGTTGTGAGCGAGTCAAGCAGCCCGCGATACGGAGTTCAATCTGCATTGGAGCATGGTGATTCGTCGTATTTGTTTGAACAAGATCAAAGTGATGAATCTTTGGATGAAGAAGATAACTTTGGGAAGATGTTTGTAACTCCGGTTAGCGGTTTCATGCTGCCAAAGATTGAAAATGGTGATTACCCAGAGCTGGATGCTGTGAATTCTTGCTACCTTGGGTTTCATGATCATGATCATGATGATAATGAAGACCAATCCTTTGGTTTTTGGTCTTACTGAGTTAACTCAGAGATCAAGTTTAAGTTATTATGTAAGTTTTATTGCTGTTATATAAATGTCTTGAAATTAATCAAGAGTGGTGTAGAAAGGAATAAAGTCCCAACTTGTCACACCTTTAATCTATGAGTGGTAATGTTGGTTCCTTTTTCTCTTTTTTTGTATTTCCATTTTGAATACTAGTCATGATAAATTTGTGTAAACAACTATTTTGTGTCTCTAATGTTAAGAACTTAATTTTATCATTTCTTCATGTGTCCCAGTTTTTCAAGGACTAGTGATGATTTTTAGATAGTTTATGTTTACATTTTGCATCCATACTTGTAATTCAGCATACAACCTATCTTTTTCAAACCCTATTTTTTAGTGGGATATACTGTGTATGTTTGTTTGCTTGTTTGTTTACTTGTAATTCAACATACATTAGTGTTAAAAAATGAATAGATTATCTAAAATGATTTAAAATTAGATAGGCGAACTTGATAAGATAATATGTACATTTTTCGAAACAGAGTCGTACATTTGTTGTTAAAAAATGAATAAATTATCTAAAATGATTTAAAATTAGTAAAAAGATCTGATGATCACTTTATTAAAACACATTATGTACAACTTAGAATGTAATTTTGGAATGGAGGAAATAAAAATTTGTTTTTATCCTACCTAGGACCCACCATCTTCCCAAATACAAACGCCATTATGAACGTACACTCGTACAGGAGTGTCCTCCACCTCAACAAATGCACTTCATAAAGTCATAGAAGTAAAATAAAAGTGATTATTAAATTTGAAATATGAATCAAACCGAGAAATAGAAATCTACATGTTAGAATTCCTTAAAAGTAAATAAATTAAAAATGAATCAGCTGCAAATAGTCAAATACTATCTAGATAAAATAACAATTGGGTAAATTACGAAAATAATCATTTGACTAAATCGAATTAATAAAATAACCGGTCAAAAATGAAGTTTATTAAATAAAACAGCCAATCATATCGATCCACGTGTCCATCCCCTCGCTAACGTGGCAAGGAATTATGGGAATCCCTCGCCCAGAAAAGCGTGCCAGCGAGGGATTATGGGAATCCTTCGCTCACAGTGGTGGTACATGACATTTTGTAAACGGTGTTGAATAGTATCTAACAATGTCATTTATCACACATTTACCTTTTAATGTCATTTATCACACATTATCACACATTTACCATTTATCACACATTTACCTTTTAATATTAACTGATATTTTCTTATTTGGGATAATTTTAAAAAGAAAATAACAAAAAAAATTAAGAAGAATATAAGATGTGATAACTTTGTTAAGGGTAAACATTGTATTATATAGGTGAAAATAAAATTTAAATAAAGTTTTTATGTATTTAAAAACAATAAATAATTAAAAATACGATTTTTTTTGTTAAAAACATATATATATATTTATTTTTTTAATTATGGGCGAGGGGGCATTTTCGTAATTTTGGGCGAGGGGGCATTTTCATAATTTTGGGCGAGGGATGGCGAGGGACAAAGGCACGTCAGCGAGGGATGTACACGTGGGCGAGTGATTCCCATAATCCCTCGCTGGCACGCTTTTCTAGGCGAGAGATTCCCATAATTCCTCGTCACGTCAGCGAGGGATGAACACGTGGATCGATATGATTGGCTGTTTTGTTTAATAAACTTCATTTTTGACCGGTTATTTTAGTAATTCGATTTAGTCAAATGGTTATTTTCATAATTTACCCATAACAGTTTCGTAAGTAATCATAAACAGCTGCAAATAATCAGAGGATGAAATGATCGTAAACTAATAATTCATTTGGATAAACTATAGATACTATCTAAATTTTAAGTCAGGCATACATAATGTTTTAAAATTTTCAAAAATATACAAAATTTTCTCTTTTAAAATAATGAATTGCCATTTGCTCCATTTTCTTTACTTTAAAGACGGTTATTGAAATTTTATACCAATCCTTGCGTGTTCTATTTTATGATAGATAATCAATACGAGTGACCGCGTACATCTTTCCTTAAATGGGACGGACCCTCCCTGGACCCTGCGAAAACGCGGGAGCTCTTTGCAGCACCAGATACGCCCTTTTTAATCAATACGAGTGACGAGACCCGAAAATGATGTAACCTTCTTATATAATATTTGTGTCATCTAACACCAGTAAAAATTGAGTTCCTTGTACACAAACAAACTTAAATTAATAATAAATATTGAGTAAACAATTGGGATGCTCAACACACACTTTAATCTATATTAAGTTCTGTGTATTCTATTTCATAAATTTTTTAATATATATTTAAAAATTATTATATAGAATATTTCTATTTGTCTTATTTGGTTAAAATTTGAGAAAATATTTAATATGATAATGTTTTGTATAAAAAATGTTTGAGGTGTTTCATTTATATTATTATTATTTATTTATTTTAGGATACTTTCATATACAACGTGAGGACTTTCATAGTATCTCATTTACTGAATAAAAAAATAATATCAAATATATGTTCTAAATTCAACATTTAAAATTCAACTTATAATACAAAACAGTGCATCATTCTTTTCCTTTTTCTTAATTTTGTAAGAAATGGTTTTTCTTACATAAAGATAATATATTATACAAAATTATCCTTTTATAAGTGCATGTGAAAGGTCTTCCCCCACAAAAGTAAAAGAAGCAACCGAAAATATAAAAAAAAAAACATTTCATTGTTCACTTTGTTTGCTCCGAAAAAGACACCAAATAAAAAAGAATTACAATACAAAATAACTCAAGGGCCCCACTAATAACAAGGTGTCAATTATAATATACATGAAGGTTTCTTTTTCTAAGGTACTCCAACCAAACCCTCTAAATCTCAACCGTAGGATCATTGTCGGGCCCACATGGACTAAAGGATGATTGACAGAAGGACACAACGGCGTCGTTTAGCGCACGTCATACGTGGCAGATCGCTTTCGAGCCAACCAAACTGGACCGAGTCCCGAGTTCGAAAAGAGTGAGTTGGGCTTTTGTGGTCGATACTGTCCATGGTGGGCCCATTTTGTGCAACTAAAAGACTGTGTGGGCCACTTGATGTTACGTGTCACCTATTGATAAGTGATAAGTAATAGCCCCCCTTAGTTTTGTATTATGACAAACTAGTGCCCTCATGTTTGGTTTCTTACACATTAGAGGTTATACTTATGTTAGGTTTATTCTTTTTAACTTTGTGAGAATGGACTTTCGTTTCCTTGGTTAGTGATATTTCAATCGGATCCAGTAGGTAGAATTTTATGTGGAGGAACGGATAAAGAAGCGATATTATTTGATGTTAAGAGATTGATAGAGAAAATGATAAAAATATTATAGTGTTTTAACTTTTAAGAGGTTGAGAGACGTTACTACTGTAATTCCTGGATAAGTAGTAAGTTTGTGCTTATTAATTTAAGTTTGAGAAGTTAAATTTAGTGGATCATTGTCTAATAATTTCAATTTTTGTATATAGCCTACTATTAAAAGGTTGGGAGTTGTAGCTCCAGAAATTATAATTCATGATTTTTCCTGTTTATGCGATCATTATTATGTAGTTTTCTTGACGGGTACGGTCCTGACAATCAAGAAAAAGACTTGATCAAACTCGAATCAAAAGTTAGTTTCTTGAGACAATACCGAGTTTCCTACTTCTCGTCTTGGTTCATACATTAAAACCATTAATCTCATGATTATAATTGTTCATTATGAAGCAGAAAATGTAAATGGTTCATGCAAACTCAGGGCATTTAGGCCAATAATATTCTGGTATATCACATAACACCCCTCTAAAGATCAGGGGTTCAACTACCGGTCTGCCACAATAGACCGTGGAATATAAATTATATATGCGTGTGAGTTATACTAGGAAATACAAATAAATAATAAGTTAGGGCCGGTGGTTTAAATAGAAATTATGTGATAGATCAATAATCAATATTATAATTTTATGAAATAAACCAATCAATAAACAAAATGTAACCACAAACATATAATACGAAAGTTGACTGTTTTATGCAGTTTGTGTATGATTAAGGAGCTTGTCTGCCTGAGTTATTAATTTAACGAAAATTAGTCAACAACATTTTGCCAAACCAATAGTCAACATTCAACAAGATTGGTTATGTTGTCGTGGTTGTTTTACCAATAATCAAGTATTCGTGAAATATTTTTAGACTAAATAACATTTTGTATACTTAATTTTAAGTTTCCACCTTAGAACATTTTCTCTAAATTTCTCTATCTTCAATGTTTGAATTTTAATATGAGTAGTTTTGGCCATAAAAAAGGTAAAATAAAATGAAATAAGATTAGAAACCGAAATTAAATAACCAATAACGTATCACTTTATCATACTCGAGTCTACAAGTACTTAGACATTATTACTTTCATGATGTATACAATGATTAGACAATAAAATTTCAAGAAAGCCACTTGACCGTTAAGAGGATTCTTTGTAAATCAAGGTTTTTAGTGAGGGATTGAATGACTCGTAAGGTTATCAAATAGGAGGGAAGTGTGTTAGGCAAAATCACACACGTATCATCTTGTGGAGACACTCAGGGGACAAGGAGCAGAGATGGAGAGAATCCAAGAGTTACCAGAGAAAAACCGGTGCCGGCTGGTAACACCACACCCCCAGTTCTGTGAAGCTATTACTTAATGAATTTTTACTGGCTTCACTGATTCACAACTCGACCATTATTAAAAAAAAAGGAAAATGGGAAAATTTGGAGTGATACCATATAAAACAAAGAAAAACCGGAAAAAATTAAGAAAAATGAGAAAAACAGATGTGACGTTGATTTGTCACATGAGAAAAATGAAAAAAAAACGAAACGATAGTTAGTGGCCTTAACAAAAGCAGGAGAAAGTTAAAGAGCTAATTACAATTTTAAACGAAACTAACGGAAACCCAAAGAAGGATTTGATAATTTACTCTTAAAAAGATGTATTGTTGGATTTTAAAAGTTTCTACTTTATTTTAGTGACCCTGTTTTTTCCTTGTTGCTTTTTCACATCCCTTTTGAGATCACCTTTTTTATGTAAAGCAAAAGTTTTATAAATCGTAAAATATAAATCTAAACTTGTATAACGACTTTTAATTTGCTAGACTGATGCATTAAAGGACCACTTAAAGACCGGCACAATTCGGTCCCAAAAGTGAAAACCATGCATTTACAATATGTCTGTCTACATCTATATATTAAATATCTCTAACTTTATATATACACATGTTGAAATTAAAAGTAAAAACAATATTCTTGATCCTACAAACGCCACTCAAAAGCCGTTATTTTAGCAGTGGTCCATACTTAAACTTGTCCAAATAACAAATGTTGAAGGGGTCCGGTTAATGGGTCTACAAACATTTAAACCGCTAAACCAAATTAAAACCGGACCATTTATGAACAGCTCTGGTACTCTGTACGGTCCAGTCCAAAAACGTTTTATTTTCTTTCTTATTTATTATAATTATATAATTTTCGCAGTGAATCAAACTAAAATGCGTAGATCAAAATTCAAAACTAAGTTACGCCCGGCTACGTTCTAACCAGTGTTTTATAACTACTATGGTTATCGAACCAGTTAGCTCTAATGCTTTACCAATCCACCAGGACCAATTGCAAAAACTAGTTATTATTAATTTATTTTTTATTATATAATTATTATTTTTTTGACGTGGAGTTGCAGTGTTAAGAAAATATAGATAAATAAAATATAAAGTTTAAAATAATAAATAAATCAGTAAGTATGATTTGAAAAAAAAAAAGGACAAAATAATAAACTTAAAAAAAATATATTTTTTCAAGTAGTCAAATTCATAATTAACCAATTCAAGAGTATTCAACCGACCAGTTATTTAGTAGGTTTCCAATCTGACTATTTAGAGCTAAACATTTCTTTAACTTGAAATCTCAAAAAATATTATGCGCTTTTTACATTCTGATGGTGATATTTTTGATTATTGAATCGTACCTATATTATATGACATGACCTGAATATATCTGAAAATTTTTATGTTCACATCTATAAAATTGGAGAATTTAAAAAAGTAGCTAGTGACTTCATAGGAACAAATTCTTGAATATGTTATTGCTCAGTGCCAAAATGTTTAAAAATATTTCAGTCAGGTGTGATGCAGTTTCAGACCCTTGAAACTTGTGCATAATCTAGAGCCCTTAAGTTCAGTAAGATGTAAGTTCAAACAAATGGTTCACTCATACATTCATTTTTGGTAGGGGGTGAGTGAACAAAATCTTTTGGTCCCAAAACATTGCTATACATACAAGGTCCAGCCACAGGGACGAAAACCGACAACTTACTTGATTCCGAAAGTTTCATCAAGAGATCCTCCATAATTAATGTCATTGAAATCAAAGGATGAGTTATGATCAAGCATAATCTGAATGGGAGTCATAGAAGTCACTTGGGCATGGTGACATCACCTCCTGTTCAAGAAACTGCAACACCTGTTGCATCGATGGTCGGTAATCAGGGTTCGCATCGGTGCACCGCCCTGCAATCTCCAGAACCGCTTCTACAGTTGACGCATCCGCATCGGTGCACCTACTGTCCACCACGTCTTCCAAGTGGTTCTCTTTTCTCAAGGTGTTCAACTGTAGTACAAAAAGAATTAACAAGATTGGCATTTTTAAATCATCTTATTTGACTTTATATATGAAACGGTTTAGTAATGCATACCCAACCAACAACATTTAGGCCTTGTTTCACGAAAGCGGGATCTGTTGGTCTCTTTCCTGTTATAAGCTCTAATAACAAAACCCCGAAGCTATAAACGTCTGATTTTACAGTGGCTCGCCCGCTTTGCAAATACTCTGGTTCACAAAACCCGTTAAGAAAATATCGTGTGTTGCAAACAAAGTATGTGAAGAAAGAGCAAACCTGGTGCAAGGTAACCGAAAGTTCCAGCGACAACAGTGGTCACGTGAGCCTCTTCATCTACCAAAAGCTTAGCAAGACCGAAATCAGAAACACAAGGCTCGAGATTTTCATCAAGAAGAATATTACTAGATTTTATATCCCTGTGAACTATTCTAGGACTACAATCATGGTGCAAATACGCCAGTCCCCTAGCCGAACCATATGCTACTTTCAAACGAGCGGTCCAGCTTAACGTCTGATCTCCATCCCGACATTCTAGAAACAGTAACAATAAAACATTAACAAATATATTAGATTATATAATCCTCGATTAAAAGTCATAGTATGAAGCTTACCATGTAAGAAATTTTCAAGGCTGCCATTGGCCACATAATCATAGATAAGAAGCTTTGAGTCAGGAAACCGACAGTATCCCCGTAGATTAACAAGATTAATATGTTTAACACTGCCCAATATTTCCAATTCCCGTTCAAATGCTTCATCTTGACCTTTTTGGGTTCGATCAATCCTTTTAACCGCAAACGTGCCACAATCGTTCATGACCATTCTGTACACAGTCCCAAACCCACCAGACCCAACCACATGTTCAGCATCAAGTGATTCGAGCTTCTCTATAATCTCGCTTGAAGGGTAAGGAAGATCACCATGGAATGTTATAAGTTGTGTGCCTACAAATTGACAAAAAATCAGTTATGAAATTTATAAAGTTAGCTAAAGATGTTTAATAAAACAAAGTCTTTTACTTGTTTCTTGATGAACTTGTTTCTTGACAACCACGTATCTTTTTGCAGCCCTTTCTTTCTTTGTAAGCATAAAAACCAATAGGAATACAAAGAACACAAGTGCTAGGACCAAAGCCGCCACAACACCAATCAGTGCTCCTTTCAGAGAATGAGACGAATGCTTAGGCACTGCAACGGTCAAAATAAAGCATAAATGATTGAGATTAACGCCACCTAAATATTAAAGATCTCAAATTCTGGTACTTATAATTGCAAATAGAATAGAAAACGGATGACTAGCCTGCTGCTTCATCACTTGCTGCATGTGGTAATACAGCAGGGAACCCCAATGATGTTTTACACGGTTTGTGTATTTGCTGGCCACAGAGGTCTAAATTACCAATAAACCTACACATAATCAAACATATTTTCAAATTAGTCACTTTGAAAACAGGGAGTGAGCTATGAAAAAAACAAGAAAATCAAATATCGGAACATCAAGGAACTGGTTTTATGACAACTTAAGATTAAATGCATCAACATAGTCGTTTAAGGTTGTATAAACTGGAACTTACGAATTGTTTCCAAACTTGCTTAGGGCTCCAAAATTCGGAATTTCTCCAGAAAAAAAGTTTGTGGATAAGTTCCTGCAAGTAGATAAAGAGAAATTTAGATATCTAGAGCAATATGATTGTCTAAAATCTAAATTTTCAACAAATTCAAACGATTAACCCTGTAATATACTAGTGAACCAACATACAAGTATTGGAGACGAATGAGATGACCAAGAGATGAAGGTATTGCTCCCTTCAAAGTATTGCTTGACAAATCCCTGAAGATGAGAGAAACATATATGAACAAAAATTATACAAGAACAAATTTTGATAGAAGTACTAATAGGACTGGGGCAAACTGCTTGTATAAGAAAACATATTCAATAATAAATATAATCAAGGGCATACTTTAAAGTTCCGGGACTACGTTATACGTTTCCGATCAGAATATTTGATCATAAATTTATACCACAGGCCGCTAAACAGACTGTTTCTTTTAGGTGCATTTGCACTTTACAGGTATACAACACTCAATCACTTAAGTCCTCATATGCGGGTGCAAAATTGATTATCATACATAAATGCAAAATCAATTGTCATACATTAATTCATCTTTCAATAATTCAATTAGTAAATATGTAACATTAAAAGGAAAAACAAAACAAACAAACAAACAAACAAACAAACCCAGTATATCCCACTCAAGAGCAGGGTCTGGGGAGGGTAGGTGTAGGCGAGTCTTTCCTCTATCTTGTTAGGTAGAGAGACCGCTTCCAAAGAGACCCCCGACTCGGTAGCAAAAGGCATACAAATATCAAGACAACAAACACTAAATCATCCAACACATAGCATACAGAATACCAAAAAAGCCATATCGCTAGCAAGGCATCATACAATGAAACATACAACACATAGCCTACAGTACAAAATAAACCAACCAACACATAGCATACAAATATCCTAGGTGCATGCAGGATCACTGTTTAAGGG
>BJCN01321180.1:0-17514 GCA_018326445.1 Flaveria brownii
GACATCCATAACAATCATTCTAGCATGATCCTAAAGCCATGAATAAGTCCAATTCCCAATATCCAAAGTTCATGCACAATAAAGTTTCCCTTTTGGGAAAGTTCATCCTAAAATCTAGTAAACACCCAATGTGTATCCAATTCATCATTAAAATACTATTTCAAGTTCATAACATTCATCCTAACATGCTAATCACCACCTAACATCCAAATTCCCAAACATCACACATAAAAGTTTCTACTTTTAGTAAGTCATGATCAACATCATAATTTCAAGGATTTTCTTGCACAATTCAATTAAACTAACATCTAAGCATTACATCTAGCATCTTAGAATTATCAAATCATGAATTCCAAGAACCAAAAAGTTTCCTCTTATGGCAATGTATGAACTAGATGATCAAACCCTAGATTTCTTGCAAAATCAACATCATTCAACATTCATACAACCTAACTAGCATCATATAATCATCTAACAATCATCAATTTCATCCATAATCATACTAATTTCGGATTAGGGTTTACATTCAACAAGGTTCATGATCCAATCATTACAAACGTGTTATTCATACATAATCAACGTTAAACAACCTACAAACAATCTAACTAACATGTTCACATCATCAAACCATAACAATTTTTTGACATTCATCATCAATTTCGAGTGGAACCTTCGGCCAAGTCAAGATACATAAACAAAACCCAAAACTAACCTCTAATTTGAGTATTGGCTTGTAAATGGAGATTCAAATCGTGTTTATAGTGCTTGAAATCGATCAAACCAATGATCCTTTGCTTGGTTCTTGGCTGATTTCGCAAAGGGAGAGGGTAAGGAGCAAGATCGCGGCCGAAGGGGGGTTCTAGGGTTGGGTTTTTGTTTTAATTCATTTAATTATCCAATATTACCCTTTTTAACCCTTATAATTTATATTTTATAAAACTTAAGCTTTTAAACTCCTTGTAAAGTGTTTTCATCTTAATAATTTGAGCATATAACTAATGGTAACCCTTATGTGTATTTTTTACGAAAACGCAAGACATACGAATTAATACGCGCGTTTCCGCGTTACGCGATAAAATTCACCGTTAACATTTAAATCGCGTAAACATATAAACATAACACAATAATCATCTTATCCACTAGATTATTACTAAATTATCATTATTAATTATTATTAGTCACCAACGTCAAACGACAACTAGTGTGTGCTTACGACACGTGTATGCAAAACTTAACGGAACTAACGGAGTTTGGTAACTGAAAATTACCGGATGTCACACATGTAATCATGTTTTAAATTGTAAACTTAGTAGTATGAACATGATAACTACATTAGTGTAAGTTGTACATGTACAATGTAAACTAATGTAATGTAATGTAATGTAATGTAATGTAATGTAATGTAATGTAATGTAATGTAATGTAATGTAATGTAATGTAATGTAATGTAATAAGATATAATATATGTATGTAAATGAAACTAAAAGTAATTAAAATGTGATGTACAAAATGCCCAGGTAACCTAATAATTTTATGCAACTACAATAATGATAGTTAGACAACTTATATTAATGGTTATTGTAACAAAGAGAAATATGGCTTGCTCTATATTATAGTAGCTAACATGATAAGTCATTTTGCATGGGGGTTTGCATGGGGGTAAGTGTTAGTATAAGTAAATGTACACGTGTGAATAATGTTACTTTTATTTACATAATATGATATAATGTAACAAAATGAAGTATAACATTACATTGAATAATATTAGTACACTTAAGTAACTTATAGAAAAATAACTAATATAATGTGTAAATTTAGTGTAATACAGTGTAATAACATGTAACGTATATAAGTAAAAGATAAACTAATAAACATGTGATGTTAAAAATTGTATGATAACGTATAATTTGATATAACTATAGTAATGATGGTCAAGCAACTCAAGTTGAAGGTTAATTAATGTAACAAAATGAAGTAGCATTGCATTAAATAAAATTAAAAAGTGTGTATATAGTATTTTCATCAACATTAATAATGTAATGCTCGTACTTAACAATGTAATTAAATGTGGCCCTTGTGGATAAGGGTACTTTCATTTAAAAAAATATGTAGATGGTAGTAAATCGCAATGTAAATTCCAGCAAGATTAATATAACTTCACCATTACGTAGTATAATATTAGTTGCATCAGTGTAGATTTTACAATTAACAATGACTTTTGTTGTGTTCTGAAGTTATCTAAAACTTGTGTATTATGATAACTTGTAATGTATATAAATGTTAATGTAATGTCATTGTAATTGGATGTAAAAAATATAATGTAATTTAATAACTTAATGTAAATAAAGTTGTGACTAAAGTTGTGCTAGTAACATAACTTATATGCTTTGTTAATGCAACAAATAAATTAGTATAGTTAAATTACATTAATTACACCATTCTTATGTTGTAACACAACTTTTTTATGTTATCTTATGTTACTTACACTATATTACATCACCCTAACGGAAAAAATTATATAACTTGGGTCTACTATATAAACAAATATGGATATGGTGTTTTTATTTGTATTATTAGCTACTAGCAATGTAAGTTGATGTAACAATATAAGAGCACTAATCATTCTTTAAAGATCAATTGACATCAACCATTAGATAAATGTAAATTGCTTAAATTACATCAACTAAGATTAAAATCTAATATAAAATATAATTTAATTGTAATATGATATATTAAGATAACATGTATTGTAATGCCATTGTATTGTGACGTAAATACTACAACATAATGTAATAATTTAATGCAACTAAAGTCATGTTAGTAACATAACTTATATTCTTTGTTATTCTTTGTTAATGTATTAAATATAGTAGTTTATTTAATTACATTACTTACAACATTCTCATGTTGTAGTTAGTATTCAATACTTACAAATTATAAAGAGGCTCTATTATACTAGAAAAAAATGTATATGGTATTTTCATTAACATCAAAATAATATAATGTTAGTTATCGGGAATGTAATTTAACATAAAAATATATAATATAAAGAGATAATTAAATTGTAATGTAATGTAAAAAACATAATGTAATCCAAAAAATTTAAAGTAATCCACATGTATTCTTTAGTCGTGTCAACTAAAAATTTATGCACTCGAGTCAAATATTATAGTCACTACAAGAAACGTCAGTATTAGCGGCGCCGGTATTAGCGGCGACAGGGTCATTAGCGGCGACAGTAATAGCGGCGACACCATTAGCGGCGACATGTCGCCGCTATTGCTCTTTAATCCGTTTCCAATTTTGACCAGCAGATCTTTAGCGGCGACAGTAATTGCTCTTTAATCCGCTATTGCTCTTTAATCCGCTATAGTCACTACAAAATACCATTAGCTGACGACTATTATTAGCGGCGATTTTGTGATTTTTAGCGGCGACACTTTTAGCGGCGACTTATTAGCGGCGATTTTTTGGTCAATAGCGACGAACTTTTAGCGGCGACTTATTAGCGGCGACTAGTCGCCGCTAATAGTAATAGCGGCGACAAATGGGGGTATTAGCGGCGACATATGTCGCCGCTAATGGTCTTCTTCCTTGTAGTGAGTGTTATGCATCAGTGTTATGTTATTATGCACAAGGTTAATCTTATATTGTTGTGCGTGTGTGTTTTGTTAATTTTATACAAGGTTAATTTTATTTTTTTGTCGTCAATCTCGCTAATTTAGGAAAAATAGATGATAAATATATATTTTGAACAAACAAATGATATTTGTCTACGCTTAAAAAGGTCACGAATTTTTTTTTAAAACCTTGAAAAGTTTATTAAAAACAAGTTTTATTATACTTTCAATAAAAACTAAAAAGAAAACTTAATATGACACCAACAAAATTTAATAAAAGTATTAAAAAAAGTTGATGTGCTTGTATGTATAAGTGTATTACTAACAAGGATTCTATTCATATATATAACAACAACAATAACTAAAATTCTTATTTATGATTACTTAGTACATATATGTAATAGTAGCAAAATTATAAGTTTTATAAATACAACATCACTGATACGTATACGTAAGGAATCACTCCAGATATTTTTTGATTTATAATGAATGAAGCATACATATAAATATAGGTAATCAATCATCTGAGTTAAGCATTGGTACAATAAACGTACTGATACGTATACGTAACTATATAATCTAAATACATACTACAACCGTGATAGGTATACGTAAGGAACTAACTAGTTACATGTGGATTTAAAAAACAAGAAACATACACAAATGTAAACAATCATTTGAAGTGATAACCGTTACAAATAACCAAACTATTACATATATGTAACCTGTAAATAAATACATGTCTACCTTCATCTTCATAGTGGCTGATAGAATTTTGGTAGAATTTTCTATTGCAAACACATAAATCATATTATCGATACTAACTTGAGTATTGTATGTCGGTTTGTTTGTTTCACCGATTTTGTTGGTAGGAATCGTTAAACCAAAAGTACCGGTGTCCATCTCTTAAGCTTGTATGAGCAAACAAAACAAAAATTAAATCAAAACAATAGAGGATTAACATATAAAAGGATGGATTTCATCTAACAAACCTTACAAATATGGAATCAAACAAGTGATGGCTCCAATTTGTTAAAAAATGACGAAGTGATGGAGTTTTAGTTTCTTTAAACTTGAGTTTACTAAAGTATTAATTTTGAAATTACATTAAAGTAATTCAAAAATGTCTTGAGAAAAAAAGGAATTTAGTCAACAAGTTGGAATATACCATAATTAACTATTAGCTAAAATTACAAAAACATCATTTTTAATAAACTAAAAAAAATTAATTTTAAAAATCTATGATTGGTTGATGGTGGTTTTTTTAGTTTTCATTTATAACTGTGGTTTTCATTTAATCCATCCCCTATATATATATACACATATATATATACACATATATATACATATATATAAGTATATATACATATGTATATATATATATATAGAGAGAGAGAGGGAGGGAGGGAGAGATCCTAAGAAAACGACAATATTATGTGAAAACTAGAGAAAACCAATGAGATCGGTCATATAACTTATAATTTTTTTGTCAGTACCCTTTATATTTGTGTGTTTGTATATATAAATAAGGGTATGGATCAAATGAAAAATCGTAGCATAGTTTCCATATACGTTACATATAGGTTACATATACGTAAACATTTTTCGTTTGACATAGTGTTACGTATACGTAAAATTTTTCATTCTCGTATTTATGTTTAACATATATGTAACAAATATTCAAATAACCTTTTAACAATTAAAATAACATAAAATTTATGAATTATGTTATTTCTTTTTGTGGTTTTCTTTGGATATATATATATATATATATATATATATATATATATTCACCAACTATTTCATTCACCACTCATATCTTTTTTTTTTCATCAATCTCTTATAAAAAAGTGGCTAACCAAGATGAGTGGTGTATGTGATATATAATGATGAGTTTTTCCCCTCACGCTACGCGACGACATTTTGGTCGTTTATCCCCGTGTTACGCGACTCAAAAATAGTAAAAACGAATATCGATGTCGCTTTCAATGTTACAAATATAGACAACAATAGAGTTTTCTCATTTTGATTTGTATTGTTGCCAAAAATAACATAAAAAATAAATCAATTTAATGCCAAAAAAGTTGTTTTTTTATCACTTAAAAGGTTGTTAATACAAAACAACTTAACATTGGTGACTAAAAGTAAACAAACCAAAACTTTGATTGCATTTTAACATAAAAGTAAATAAACAAAAACTCAAAGAGTTGCATTTTTATATAAGTAATAATAGTAAGTTTGTTTTTCAAATAAGGTAGGTATGTACTATTAAAAAAATAATAATATTTGTTAAAATAAAAATAGGTATTTACGCTACTCAATTAGTGAAAGTTAACTTTTTGTCTCATTTTTTCTATCTCAGCTAGCGGAAGTATTATCCAACTCATTACAAAATCTGAAGGTTTGCAGGGAGGTTGTGTCACATAGGATAATTTTGTTATCTCAAGTGACGAAACACCTAAAAACACACGATACCCAAAAATCAACCTAAAAACATTTAACACTTCAAAATCAACTTATTAAAAAAGAGTTAAATTCGATTTTGCTTAATGAGTTTTGATGAAAATAACTATTTTACTTTAAAAAATTAAAAACATCAATTTACTTTTAAAAGTTTTATAAGTTGTTTCAATTCAGTTCAAAAGTTTCTTTAATTATTTCAACTTGAATCTAGAAAATAAAACATTTGAACTGAAATTGAAACAAATGATTAAAACATTTAGATTGAAATTTATGTTTTTAAATTTTTTATAAAAAGGGATTACTTTTGTTAGAATTTAAGAATTAAAACCGAAACTAACTTAAAAAAAATTCTTTCCTACAACACCTTGTAATCTGCCGTTTTTTCATTTTACATTTACCTGTTCTCCCCCACAAGATGTGATTTTGATTAAATTTGCAGCTTCAGACTGTGGATATCAACTGTTTCTCTAATTCTCTCTGAAGCTGCAATTGCAAATCTCTGTTTTTTTGATAATTACCATACATCACAGGGTTATATCATCGAACTGTGAGCATGGGTTGCTGCAAGATCGTTCCAAATCTCATAAAGATTCTACTTTCGCATGGTTTTCCGGCTGTACTAATTACCATACCCTGTTCAATGTTTTTTCCTCAAGACATGCAGGTGGGTGTTTATGATAATGTCTTAAAATGCAAGATTTCTAGGTTAAATGGTAGGTTGTTGACCAGTTCAAAGATGAGGGAGGCTAAGGAGTCTCTGAGAGGATGTAATAGTAGCTGGGAGTAGAAAAGATTGCTTTTTGTGTGTGTGTTCTTGTTGTTGCATTTGGGTTTGGTTTATTATTGTTTAGTGGTGGTTTTAGGAAGAAGATGGAGATAAATGGAACATGTGAAGATGATTCTTTAATGTTGGTTCAACAATTTAATGTCAGCAAGGAGCTTCTTCATGAGCTAGCTTCATCATTCTTTGAACCTGATCAGGTTTTTCTTTTGGATCCTCTTGTTATTTATTATATTTTTTCACTTTTTGATTATACATTTCACCCAATCTTAATAAAATACTTGTAAAGACACAAACAATCGAATTTGGATAAACTAAGTGTCAAGCACAATAGTTTGCTTGTTCTTGAGCTTCATCCTTAATTCGTTAGTGTCTTATATAACTTCATTAGGATGATTGAAATAATCACAATCAATAAATGGTGCTAGATTTTAGTTTTATATGTGCTTCTAGAATGTCTCATAAAAGCCTTTTATAGGTGAAATCCATTTGACTCATGTCATCTAATAGACAAGACATGAAACAGATATGTTTTAATTAGTTGTCAGTTGATGTCTTTCAGATGACCACTTTGAAATGTACCAAACAACTGGGCAATGAAATTTCAACAAAACATGAGATTCTTGTTTTCTAAGTGTGCGAGATCATGAACAAAATGTGGACTTATGTGGTCAATGTGCTATTCATGATGATAAAACTTCTATGGTACATAGCTCATTCATACATGGAAAACTTGCAAGAGAGCATAAAAGATACTGAAAGTATGCATGTGTGTCCTTTTTATGATTGAACTCGGTTCCCCGATCCCTTGTTTGTGGATGAATGTAAAGGTAAAATGCATAAGAGCATACACAAAGCTCCTCAGGGAGTGCTGGAAAGTGGACGGAAAAGCTTCTAGTTCTATTTCTGTTGGTTGGAGTTGCTCTATCAATTGGGTTATTTTGGTACCTAAACAAAGATATTCAATTAAGAAGAAAAGAACCTTTAGCAAGCATGTGTGATGAGTGTGCACGGATGTTGCAAGATCAATTCATGTGAGCATGAACCATGTTTGTGCCCTTGCTATTCTTGTCTCACTTTGTATCATGGATTCATGGGAAACAACCTCCAACTATTGATCAAGTAATAGTTCCATCCTTCTAATGTCGTCTTTTGTCAAAATACTTTTTAAATTATGAAACTTTATACGTCGAAACATATTAAATATTTATAAAAGAATTTATAAATCTTCAACAATAAGAATTACGTGTGAACCAACCCACACCAAAAAGTAACCCGATTGACCATCTCATTTTGACCCGTTACCTGCCCAACCCACCAATTAATATATGGTGTATTCTAAGTCATTTTTAGCTAGTTTTACTCATAAGTTATAATTTTAAAACAATTAATATATGATGTATTCTAGTATATTTTTTGTCTTAATTTTTTTTCCACTATATGTTAGGAAGGCCATGAAAATATTTTGCAAGCCAGGGCATCTGGAAAATGAGTCTTGATATCTCCTTTTAAGCTATTAAAGTCAAACCATTTAGGGTTGTGCTTACTTTTGCCATTTATAACCCTCATCTTCTTCAAGATGCTACATTAGAACAGCCAATTAAGGCAACTGTGGGGTAAGTCTGATGTTGATACATCATATCATTGGTTAAAGGTTTATCTTATCTTTATTAAAAGGAAAACTTTTTTATTGTAACAGGTACCTTGGTGCATTGTATAATATCCCATCGCTTGTTGAGAAGCTTTTACACCAGGTAGCAGGCAAACAGACCATTGTTGTGAATGTTTATGACACAACAAATGTTGGAAAATGTTATGGTCTCAATGAGATTGATATGGGTTTACTTCACATTAACAGTCATGACTTTGGTGATCCTGCTAGGAAGCATGAGATGCATTGCAGGTTGTATATCTAACAAACGTTTTCGACTTTTCTATTTCAAAAGGGCATTGGGCCCACTGCAGTTATCTTCTAATTGTATTTTGTTTTCTGATAGGTTCAAGCAGAGGCTGTCTCCACCTTGGACTGCGATACCGGCGTCTAGTGGGGTGGTTATAATTCCTTTTCTTCTTGGTCAGATTTTCTATGCAGCTGTAAACCGCATTGCAGCTGTAGGGCATGATTATAGAAAAATAATGGAGCTCAAACATGATGCTGAAGCCGCAGATATAGCAAAATCTCAGGTGCATTCACATCAGTTTTCTTACCTGCGTTATGTTTTCCTCTCTTTTTTTATATCCCAATGAATGATGTTTTAGGTAACTTGTAGACCTTATAGTTCAGTAGCTGCTGTGGATATTGTTGGGAGTTTAATATGATAAGATTTCTATATCAGGCATGCTGTAGATGCTTATGGACACAAATTAGATGCAACGCAATTGGATTTTGCACAAAATGCCCATGCTAGCGGAAAACTTTTAATGAAGTTGATGAGGTTCTTAATCAGGCAAAAATTCAAGCTGGAAGGCTTGAGCTTAAGGCTGTCCCTTTTGAGCTGCACACCTTTCTTAATGCTGTTTTATCGTTTTTCTCAACCAAATTGCAAGAAAAGGGAATCGAGGTAGATACCAAACAGCCTACTTGATGTAAGTTTATCTGTTCTAATTAAATACTAAACTTTGTTTTTGTGGATGAGAAGTTGGCTGTTTACGCTTCGAATCAACTTCCTGAAGTTCTTGTTGGTGCCCCTGTGCGTTTCAAGACAATAATCACAAATCTTGTTGCAAATTCACTCAAAGTTAGCATCTTTTCTACTTGTTATTACAATTAACACACAATACTATATGTGTTATGTTCTCCCCTTAACATATGTTTCCTTTGCAGTTCACGCATGATAGAGGACACATATTCCGTGTCGGTGCATCTAGCAGCTGCAGTTACACGTGAACATGACATGAAGGATGATATGCTTAGAAAAATCTTGAACAAGTAAACGGCAAACTTAGCGTGTGATACTTTGAGAAGTTGAGTGGAGAAGATTCAATAAATGAACCCGAAAAGATAAAATATTAGTCACTGTTGAAGATACTGGCATGAGAGTCCCCTATAAATGCACAAAGCCGTATATTCAAGCCTTTTATGCAGGCTGTCAGTTCACCATCAAGAACTTCTGGTGGCACTGTGATTGGTTTGAACATTAGCAAGCGGTTAGTATATTTAATGGATGCTGAGATTGGTTTTGTTAGTGAACCGCGTACTGGAAGCACTTTTTCTTTTACAGCTGTTTTCATGAAAATAAAAATGTGCTCTCTTGATACCATATTACAGCAGTATCATCCAGCCGTATCAGAGTTTACGGGACTAAGGGCATTGATGATTGATCAGAAAGACATAAGAGCAGACATCACAATATACCATTTTCAAAGAATGGGGATATCAGTTGAGGTCACATCTAATTTGGTTCTACACAACTTACCTTTCAGAGAGGTAGGTTAATTTTTAGAGGTGGCTTGATGCGCGGATCGATTGGGTCGGGTAATGGGCAAAATGTGTTCCAATTGAAATGGGACGTTTTGGTACATGCTGAAACTTCGGGTTGTGTTTGGTTGATCCAAAATACTTTCTGTCCGGATAATTTTTTAAACAATTATCATTTCAAATATGATTAAAAATTGTAAATTTACAAGAATAATCTAGTTTTTAATAAAATTATTAAGGAGGTTTCATATATTAAGAGTATATTTCGGGCGCCTTTCGACCTGTTCCACCCATTGAACATTACCCTTTTAGCTATTTTTTCTTGAATTTTCCTGTTAGAGATAAAACTTAACTTGAATCGACCCATTGATAGAGAGAATTTTGTTTCTAACATATTAACGTTCTTTTCTGTAGTGACTCCCTTGAAGTGATTCTTATTGACCAAGAAGGTTGGGATAAGGTGAGTGGTCTTGCATTTCTTCGTGGCCTTAAAAGTAGCACGAAACTATTTCTGTTGGCCAACTTTGTAAGTCCTACTATACCAGATGAGATCAAATCGGCTAACTTAGTGGCAACCTTTGTGGAAAAGCCTCTAATATTAAGTTTCTTGATATCTTGCTTTCAAGAAACACTTCCCGTAGGAAACAATATTGTAGCAAGAAGAAAACAAATGAATCTTGGAAATTTGTTATGTGATAAAAGAATCTTGGTGGTTGATGATAACATTGTCAATAGACGAATGGCAGAAGGTGCTTTAAAGAAGTATGGTGCTACAGTCACATGTGTAGACAGTGCGAAGGCTGTTATAGAGAAGCTTAAAACTCCTCAGTCGTTTCATGCTTGTTTCATGGATCTCCAGATGCCTGAAGTGGATGGGTAAAAAGCTTAAAAAAGAGTCTCCGTTTGTTTTAATCGTCAAATGTCTAAATACCCTTAAATAACGACAAATGGGGGAAATAATGATTAGTTATACCGCCTTAGTATGATAAGAACAAGTAAAAGAGTAAAGTTGGTATGATTATGATAAAATAACTGAATTTTGGTACTGTTTTCAGGCTTGAAGCTACAAGACAGATTCGCAGGCTAGAGAGCATGGTTAATGAACAAATTAAATCGGGTGAAGTATCAATTGAAATTTATGGAAACACAGGCCATTGGCATACACCTATTTTAGCAATGACAGGAGATGTGATTCAGGCTACAGTTGAAGAATGCATGAAGAATGGAATGGATGGGTTTGTCTCGAAGCCAGTTAAGGAAGAACAACTAGCGGGTGACTCTGGCTCACCTAGTTAACCCATGGTTAGGTCTAAAAGTCTGGTCACAATAACTATGGGTTGATTCTCCTCAGAGCTAGCAACATGACCACATATTGTCTTAGGTCCAGCATTGTGGGTTGCACCAACGTGCCTAGCTAATCAAACGATCTCAACAGTCTGCTTAGCCACAATGCCAGTGACACAGCATCATACACATTGCTGTTCTTGCCATGGTAACTTCTCTACACAATCTGATTGTTCCATCAAGATCATCAGTTCTTTCAAAAAACCGAATTATTTAAATAAAAAACCAAAATTTAAGATTGTATTACAGTATATTGAGGTTAAAAGCTTGTTTTAATTTATCTTCCAGACTTCCAGTGGTGACGAGCATGGGGTCAGCATTCCAGCTTTCGGTTACTGTCTCACTGTGGCCGATAAAATTGTTCACTGCATCACTGCTGTTATGAGTTGCATGTGCAAGTTTAAAGGGTGGTGCAGAAGTAAGCTCCTAATTCCCATCTAACAGAGGTCTCAAGTGCGAATCTTGCTTCCATCGGTTTCTTGTCATATATGACCTTCTGAAGGCAACCTGCCTGGCTCAAGCTGCAATCTAGCTGATCCTGTTGGTTAGCAGAATATTAACAAGTCCCGTGTGGCTGTGTGTTTACCGCTAAAAGGTTCTCATGGTCAAAAATAGATGTTTATAGTGTGCGATAGTCAATGAAATGATCGAATATATATGTACTGAAGTTACCATATGTAGTAAAGACACAAACTCTTTCTTGATATTACATAAATGTAAGGTTTATATGCATCATTTAAATATTATTGTAAGCAAGATTCAATTACTTGCTAGATTGGTGTATCAGTCCAATTAAGGCTACCAACATGTACAACTGTTTGGAACAACTCAGGCATCCCATGAAACACAACATCCTTAAACTCCTTCCATTTTGGATCATACTTCACCAAATGCCCACCTCTATACTCCATCAATATCTCCCCATTCTTCAACACACACAAAACCCGAACCGTCTTCCCGTGCACCGCCTTCCGCCATATTCGGTAGTCATGACTCGAGACCTTAGCCAAATACGCCCCGTGGATGTTATAAAGCTTCGTCCACGACTCTTTGACATCATAATCCTTCATCACCCATATCTCCATTTTCCCATACCCGCACGACACTGCCGCCGCCAGACAATCATCAATCACCGCCAAGTGGTAGTTGCTGCGGTTGACGGGCTTGGAAACAAGTTTAAACTGCTCGTCTTTCAGGTCGAACGACACAATGGTTCGACCTGGAAGACCACCGAGCCGCCCTGGGCGGCTCACCCAATGGAGTCTACCTTCCACCGCCACCACTTCTTTTGCCTGCCGGTCGACCTGGTACGGCACTTTCCCGAGGCACCTCCAATTGTTGTTTGAGCTCGGGCTTGACTCGCCAATGGTTAAAACATGCACCTCGGATCTCGGGTAGCTCCTGTTGTTTCGAGCTAACCGATGCTTGGTTCTATAATACACAATCCGAACAACCTTGTACTCGTTCGTATCCGAATGAAAACCGAACCCAAACACCACCTCTTGCTCCTGAAACTGCCTACATTTCGGGAGCTCCAAATAATTTCTAGTAAACGGGTTAAACAGGTAAACCGGTTCGCCATACAGCGAATCAGACAAACACAACAAGCCATTGCACGAGCCCACAACGTTGAATTCTGGCATCGACCCACAAAACGGTGTGGATATCTTTTTGACGACGTTGTCACCACTGTGATCACCATATCCGACAAAGTAGAGCTGGTTGCGGATCGGGTAATCACAGTGGAACACCAGAATGGGGTCCGCTCGAGCTGCCACGGCTTGATACAGCCGTGGCAGCTCACGGTCATGCGACAAGGCGTAGCATGACCGGCTAGCGAACCGGAATTGGATTAATGATGATATCGGCAACCGAGTGAGAACATCAAGAAGTAAATCTCTAGGTAAAATATCAAACCCAGATCCAGAACTTGAATCATAACCCAGTTTCTGGATCAGGGTTTTTTCTTCATCTTCATCGTCTGTAAGCTTCGGTTTCTTGTTTCTGGGTTCGTTTTGGAAGATCGAATCCATGAACCCGGGACAAGAAACCAACCGAAGAAGATGAAGATGAAAAAAGATGCAAGAAAACTGGAGAAAAGAAGCAAAAGCAAAAGATGCTTTTGGATGTTTGAGAGACGGAAAGCACAAAGAAAATATTATAGCTGGAAGGTGAAGAGCGTTGATAGTAACAATGCTGGTGAGAGTTGTACGTTGTGCAGTGGGTGTTGTACGGTATATTAAATTTTACGATATTTGGCTAGGTTGAATAAAAATGAATGTGATGGGGTCCATCATTGAATAATAATTTGTAAGCATATGTTGCAAAAGTCCACCTTTTCTCCATTAAAAACGGGTGTTGGGACAAAACTTTCAGGCTGAGAAGATAATGACTCTCTTCTTCTCTCTCTATATATATGTATATATACATGTATCTATGTATATATAGATGTATATATGTATGATCGTGTAATAAATCAGTCATTTCATTTTTTATCTTTGCATACGAGCGTATAATAAGTCATATACGGGCGTATACAGGTTGAAGACAGTCGTATATATAATAAGTCGAATACGGGTGTATGCAATTTAAATACGAACATGTACAAGTTGAATACGAGTACGTATATATGCGTTTATTAAAAGGGTTAAATTCAGTCAAATCAAAAGAGACGAAATAACAAATGATAGAGGTACATTACAGGCCATATGTCATGAAATAGCTAGGGTAGGTTAATCTTCACTTTATTATTTATTTTCTTTTGTTTCAAGCATAGGTGGGTTAGTAACAACTACATACGACTTTTCCCCGGCCTTAATTTCATTTCAAAAAAGTTTCCAACATACACACACTAACCAAAGCCAACTTTTGACTTTGTAAGTTCACTAGTCACAAAGTAACTAGAGCACACACCATAACGTCTTCGTGTGAGGTTCTTGGCTAGTTGTCGCGTTCTTGATATCGTTAGGTTTTGGGCAGCTGTTCATACACAAGAACTTGAAGAACGGAGTCTTGGTGAGGCCAACATATTTTTATAATTATGTTAAATGTATATAGACAGAGATAACTACTTTAAAATAAGCGTTTGCGTGTTTTAGGTCTCATTGGGTGAATTTTATGTGTTTTTGAAGAATGAATCTTTTTACATGCCAGTTAAGTAGACACGTTTCTTAATTGGTTTCTCATACTGTATGGTCTTGGACCACCTTCATCACGAGTAGGCAGAGACACCTCCACATTAGCCCGACGTGTGTAACCTATCAGCTTCTTTCACTAGAGGCCACTAAACCTTTTGTAATTTGTATTTTATGCATTAAAACTTGTACAATTCACTTAAATTTTTGGATATGGCTCAACTTTACAGGTTGAAATTATTGGTACAAGTTCAAACTTCAAAACACCAATGAAAAACCATCCCATGTGGATATGTGCAAGACATCAAGACACCTTCCACATGATCCAACACAAACAACACCCATTTGTTTCATCGTTTTCTGTAAAGTTTAGTGATCTTGTCACATATGTCATATATAAACCCCACTTATTAATATCATCTCTCTCTCTATACCATTTTCTCTCTCTAGAAATGTAAACCAAATGCTCCCACTTCTGCTTCTTATGTTATGGTGATGTTAATTCCCACAGTGATCTTGTAAGTAACATAACTCAGTTCTCATTCTTGAGTATTATATTTGTTTTCTGAATTGATGATTTGTATATATAGATACCTATGTGTATACAGACGTACATATAATAAGATTATGTTATGCAGACATAGATATAATAATATATTGTGTTCATCAATCTCAAGAGTCTGTTAGTAGTTTCTTATTCCAACTTCCACAATGAGCATGCGCATTTCCATCCATTTCTTTTTTTTTCTTTTGGCAGTTCATTAAAATTTAGAGCAATTACAAAGAAGATCCTCGTGGTAAAGTCTGATTTCACTTTTGTTTCATAAGTACGAGAAATTACAATAAAAGACTAAAGGTATGTATAAATGTAACAAAAAAGTCACTACGATAGATGGAGGTTAACTTTCACCTTTCAATTTTGTATTAAAGCCTATTTATATGTGTGTGATGGGCCCTATTGATCCTGCAAGATCTAACAGCCCCCTACCTCATATACATTTTAAAACTACATATATACATATGCCTCCATATATATTTATATGCTAATTAACCAGATTCATTTACTGCATACACAATTGAATACATTTTGTTTAGTCACACCGGTGGCTCTGGCATGTGTGGGTTTCGACCGAACTTGGGCCTGCGCATCCTTGTCTTGCATATTTGTAAGAGACTGTTTTCACGACACGAACCTCTGAGCTCTAGGTCATATGGTGCATAAAAGATGTACATGCAACATATGCAGAACTACAGGCAGATATGGATTATTACACGTGTTGAAGGGGCCAGGGTTGCAAATTGTAGCAAAATTAAAGAAAATCAGTCTTGTTATTACCAAATACATTAAAGGACCATGCTTCATTTGCTTTCAATGCTTACTATACCATAAGTTCAAGCATAGTGTTGCCTCTTGCTACTTTAATAGCACCACCATCACCACCGAAAAGACTCGTTAAAGCATTTTTGTTTCTTAGTTCCTCTACGTATACATGACGCATATGAATAACTTTAAATGTTCTATAATAAATCTAAACACTAGGGTTGCAACTTTGCTAACATTATCAACAAGAAAGATTAGCATTCACACCATATGATTAAAGAAAGGGAAAATATATGATGTTATTAAAAGATTATGGGTTTGTTTTGATCTTCCTTTTTCTAGCTAGTGATACTTTATGCAAGTCTAAAGAGGCCACCTATGTGGATTTTTTTCTAGTAGCCTATTCTTTAACTACTTTATTCCAATTACATTTTTTATCTACCTTTCTTTCATCCTTTTGCTTTCTTTTTTATCTTTTTAAGCATGAAAACACAGATCTAAGTTCACATGCAAGTTTTATACTTTTATCTTTACAACCTGTATTAATAATTAGTTTTTGTTGTCTTGATTGGGTGTTTGGTTGACTTTTTGGATTACTAGGTGGTTTAGGACTCAAATAAGTACTTCTAGGGTTTTTTTTGAAACCTTTTTGCACTTGTATACAGTTTGCTACCTTACAAATAAACTCATCCAAAACATAAAGCAGTTTGCTCGTTTGACTATCAAACTCATGTCAAGTCCCACACACCTTTAATTCTACAAGTTTTGTGATTTTCAGACCAATAATAAGGTTCACTCACCCCCCGAGTTTGCTTGTCACGCCAACAAACTCTAAAAACATGGTTTGCATGAGTTCACTCATACGGGTAACGAACTGCCTAGAAGTCGAAGAAGTTCCAAAAAACCCGAAGAAGTACTATCTTGTTCGCTTTCTTGATCCACAAAACAAAGTCTTGAAAAGAGTCTTTGCTCAATAGCTTGCTGTATGTTGGAACCTTGGATTATTATGGGTTCTTTACAAACTTTATTTTGTCAACAAAAGAAGAAAAATAAGAACAAACCATCAGATCCAAAGAAAGGCACTTCATTAGTTCATGCTTCAGTAACCGGTAAACTTCGTGCATATGAACCAAAATGGGCAGGGCCAGCTCCAAGAATCCTCGAAAAGTTTTAGGCCCCGAGTAGAAAAAATTAAGCCCCTATAATATAAAGTCGATAATCCGTATATAAAGGTTTATAATACAACAATAGTTGTTGTACCAATAAACAAAAATATTATAGTAAAATAATCTAACTTACCTAATTCACTACAAGAAAAGCTGGCAATAGCGGTAGCGGCGACAGGGCCTTTAGCGGCGACACCATTAGCGGCGACACTAATAGCGGCGACCTGTCGCCGCTAATGAGTGACGATCCGCCGTTCGTTAAATGAA
>BJCN01321219.1:0-10593 GCA_018326445.1 Flaveria brownii
CTTCAGCAGTTGTTGCAGTGGCATGTGGGACTTAGAGGTTTTTCTGATCTTGGCTCATTGGTTCTTTTGGTCCAACAAACAACATAAAACCTTACAACGGAGTATATGTTATATTTGCTGGAGACAAAGGTGGTAAGATTACAAAGAAAGGTACAGTGTCTAATGGTGTGTTAAGCTTTGAAAATGTCAATTTTGTAGAGGAACTAAAACATAATTTGTTAATTGTCTCTCAAATTTGTGACAAACAATATTCAACACATTTCACTTATGAAGAATGTCTTAATATAAAACCTGGATTTGTAATCCCTGATGAATGGATCTTATTGAGAACTCTAAGAGACACATACTTACTTGATATGAATGGATCTCATTCATTTGTAACTGCGTCTTGTTTATTGTCTAAAGCCTCGGAAAGTGATTCATTGTTATGGCATCGTCGTCTTAGTCATGTAAATATTAAAAATATGAACAAGTTAGTTAGAGGAAATCATGTTGTAGGCCTCCCTTTAAAAGAAATTTAATTAACTGAACATTGTCTGTCATGTTCAAAAGGAAAACAACATATACTTCCTTATAAACCAGTTTCTCATACAAAAATTGACTCTATACTTCAACTGTTACACATGGATATATTTGGTCCAGTTAGTGTTTTGAGTTTGGGACGTCGTGCATATTGTTTAGTCATTACTGATGATTTCTCTATATTTACATGGGTTTCTTTCTAGCAACCAAAGATAAGATACCTTATTTGCTTATAAAATTCATGACACTAGTGGAGAATCAGACTGACAAAACAATCAAGTGCATTCAAAGTGATAATGGAACAATCATACATTGAATGAGTTTTGTGATTCAAAGGGGATAGCTAGAAAATTCAATTCCACAGGAACTACACAACAAAATGGAGTTGCTGAAAGATAAAACATAACTTTAATTGAATCTGTCAGAACAATGTTATCAGCAGCCAAATTAACATTATTCTTTTTGGCTGAAGTTATTAACACTACATATTATGTTCAAAACTATGTGTTAATCAATAAATAACAAAACATGACTCCTTATGAAATCTTTTTCAAACATAAACCCAAAGTAAAATATTTTAAAACTTTTGGATGTTGTTGTACTTTGTTAAACACATCTGATTCAAAGTCTAAATTTGATGAAAAAGCTGATATATGTTATTTTGTTGGATATTCAGCCAATAAGGTAGCATATCGGGTTTATAATAAAAGATCTAAACAAATAATTGAGCCATTTGATATTGATTGGAATGAACCTAACAAAATAGATGCAGGTTCTACACCTTCATAGGTATATGATTATGCTTCATTATTTGAAACATTTAATCGGTTGTCTGTTGTTTCCACAGCTACTCTGCCTTTGACATCCTCATTTTCGGATATCTTTATTGATGATATTGTATCTATTCCTTATCAAGCAAAAGGAATATCTTCAGATATACCTTCTTCTTCACATAGTTCAGCTGCTCCACAGGTTTTTGAATCTGACATGTCTGAATCTAAACCAGTTGTTGAGAAAAGATCCACATGTTTCTAATCAGAGTTCTTCTTCTACTCAAGTTTATCCAATTAATATCATTCAAGTTCCCTTTGATGATTTATCTATTGATACTTATAACCATCAAGAGGAAGACATTGTTTATCAACCGGAAGGAGGGAACTCTGTTGAAGAACTAGTGGGACATATGTCTAATCTAGATGAAGTTATTTCTGAAGATCCTATTCCTCAACTGAGAATTCATTAAGACCATCCAACTGAAGCAGTCATTGGTCCACTATCACAGAGAGGTTAAACTCGAAGCCGATCTAGTACAATAAATACATGTTTGTACTCGTGTTTCATTTCTGAAATTGTGCCGAAGAATGTTGAAATGGCATTCAAAGAAAATAGTTGGATAGAGGCTATGCAAGACCAACTAATGCAATTCAAGAAGCTGAATGTTTGGCATCTGTGTGAATTACCAAAGGGTAAGTTACCGATTGGAACAAAATTCATATTCAAGAACAAAACAGATGAAAAAGATGTGATTGGTCGCAACAAGGCCAGAATTGTTGTTCAAGGATTCTATCAGATTGAAGGGCTTGATTATGAAGAAGTCTATGCTCCTATTGCAAGACAAGAAGCTATACGAATTTTTCTGGCATATGCTTCATACGATAAATTCATAGTTTATCAGATGGATGTTAAGACTTCATTTTTATACGGTGAAATGAAAAAGGAAACCTATGTTTGTCAACCACCAGGTTTTGAAGATCCAAATAATCTTGAATATGTTTACAAGTTGGACAAAGCACTTTATAGCTTACATCAAGCACCTCGTGCTTGGTATGCTACTCTAACTGAACATTTTCTTGCAAATGGTTACACAAGAGGTGTTATTGATCAAATTTTAGTCTTAAGGAAGACTGGTGATGATCTAATTCTAGTTCAAGTTTATGTCGATGATATTATATTTGGATCTACCAATGATGATTTGTGCAAGGAATTTGAAGCAATGATGAAGAAGAAATTTAAGATGAGTTCTCTTGGAGAAATGTTGTTTTTCTTGGATTCAAGTTAAATAAAATGATAAGGGTATACTGATATATCAAGAAAAGTATATTCACAGTATCCTAGACAAATACAAGTTTCAAGACTCCAAGATAGCTCCTACTCCTATGTCTTCTCGTCCTACTTTGACTCCAGATCTCACGGGACAAGATGTTCATCAACACATGTATCGATCAATGATCGGATCTCTGATGTATCTTACTGCAAGCAGACCAGACATCATGTTTTCTGTTTGTCAGTGTGGACGTTATCAGAGTAATCCAAAGGAATCTCACATAAAAGCTGTCAAGAGGATTTTTAGATATCTCAAGGATCAATCAACACTTGGCCTTTGGTATCCTAAAAATTATGATTTCAATTTATTTGCTTACACTCATAGTGATTATGCAGGCTGCAACTTGGACAAAAAATCAACTACTGGTGGATGTCAATTTCTTGGCAATAGGGTTGATTTCATGGCAGTGCAAGAAGCAGCAGACAGTATCCATGTCAACTACAGAGGCTGAATATGTGGCTGCTTCAAGTTATTGTTCATAAATTGTTTGGATTCAATAACAACTTCTTGATTAGGGCCTTAATATTTATAACAATATTAAACATTGTGAAGAATTCGATTCAGCACTCAAAGAAAAAAACACATCGACATCCAAATGCATTTTATCCGGGATTGTTTTGAACGAAAGCTTATCTATTTGGAATGTGTTTCCTCATATGACAACATCGCTGATTTGTTTACTAAGATATTTGATCATTCATGATTTATTTTTTAGTCTACTCTTTGGGAATGATTAACTTTGGTTAACTATTATTCTTACACCCTTTTCAAAATATTTTTCTTGTTTTTAGTTAAAATTGTTATTTTCTTTTTAGATAATCACAATTTTAAGGGGAGAAAATTTGAAAATACTTTAAAAAATATTTTGTTGTTAGGGGAAGTAAATCGTCTGAAGAAAAGCACAAAAAGATTTTATTTTACAAAGCTTTAGAAAAAATTAGATTTTCAAGATATTATAAGAAATGATAGTACATTTATTGATTTTGAATCGTTACATTCTAAGGCATACAAGAAACTGACTTGGATTATGTTTGATATGTTGATAGGCTGGACATTCAAGAATGAAAAGCACTATGTTCTGTGATGCACCGAAAGTAACCTTCTATGACTGAAGTGGGTAACTTATCAAGGGTTTTATGAATACACTGATTCCATGCTAAAACAGACTGAGAGTTACAGTCTAGTCATACTCAAGCTGGTTATTTTCTGACTCAGTTATCTCAGATGATATATATGTAAAAATCAAAAGATAATATTGTATACAAAAGAAAAACAAAACTACAAAAGAGATAAACAAATCAAAAGGAGCAAAAAGAAGCCAAAAAGGCCATATAGGAATAAAAGATGCCAATATGTCATAGACATTCATACTAGATGATAATATTTTCTTCTTTAAGAATATGTTATGATACAGGAGGCAAAATCAAAAGATGGGGCATGTAAATCCGACTCGGCTTGTAAGTCCTAAACGTCCTGTGAGGGCAAAACATAAGTCCGACTGGTCGTTAATAAGTCCTACTACTTGTTTATATTCTATGTTCAGAAACATTTCTTGTGCGAGTTATGCTTAAATAGATATTATCTAAGACAATTTTGACTCTGAGAAAGCTGATCAGAAGTGAAAGGTTTAAGTCAAATTAAGGTGACTTGAAATCTCGAAAGTATCTTGAACCTGGATAAGGGTTTTGCAGGATTTTTGATTGTGGGATCCACTTAGTTCATATAACTTAACCAAAACATGATAAATATCACAACTTATCTGTCTAATTAAAACTTGAAGTCTAAGTTTAATGTGGATACAATATATTGACAATCAACGTAATCAGTCTTATTTAAAATAATGCTCGATGATTTCAATGATCAATTTTTAAGAAACATGATCCTATACTTGAAAATTTATCAAAATATTTAAGTTATTAGAATAGTTATTGTGTAAAATTGATTTTTGTTAAAAGTGTATTTTGTTTACTTGTTTATTGTTTTTGTTCTACAAAATGTTCAAAAGCTTAAGGGTATTTGAATAATTGTAAACACTTAGTTAAATATAATCATTTTTATAACGAGGCAAAAGGCTCAATAAGATAACTAAAATTGAAATATTAAAAAGTTAATATTTTCAAAGAAAATAGAACTTTTTAGGCGAAAGGTTTAAGTCATGCGAAAGGTTCAACATGTGAGAACTCTGACTTCTCACGCGAGAAGCCAGAGTACTATATAATGCACAGTTGTGCGAAAACCTAAGTATTCGCACAAAACCTCTTAAATTTCACTCTCAAAAAATTCTAAGTGTTGAACCTCTATCAAACTTGAAAATATTGTTCATTGTTGCCGCCCATTGATTACTAACCCCTTATTGAGGTAGATTGATGTTAATAACTTTAATTTGTGTGTGTTTGATTCTTGACAAAAGTTTAAATGACTAATACATGTTAAATTGAACAAATTAAACATAATAAACCTTAATAATGGCTTAAACGACACCTATTGAACATGTTTAATCGGTTAAAACACTCTAAAATCGACAGATTGAAAATTTGAAATATATCAGACTTGTCACGTGCGAAAACTTCATTGAACATGAACAGACGCGAAAACTTTCAAAAACTGATCAGATCTTTTAGTGTGGAAGGTTAACTTGTCACGCGAGAAGTTGACCACTGGTCAAATTCAATTCAAGCGACAACTTTACTTATCGCGAGAAAAGTTGAAACTGAAAACTTGTTGTTTTTGCGCGAGAACTTAGAGTTTTCGTGCGAGAAGTTCAAAATTTTCAAAAAATTTTGTAAGTGCTGGAATTTTTTCCTAAGTCTTAAAATTTTTTTGATTATCATGGATACTTATCAAGTTTGTTTATTGTTTCAGATGGCAAGGCCTATGGTTTTTATTCCTATGGTTTTCAATAAAAACCATAACACTATAGCATATCTTGGTGATGTCCCTGAGGACAACTTTATTCAGATCACTAATTGAGGGTCTTAAGACATCCAGACACATCACACCATTTCAGCTAATCCTACTATTTATACTGATGTCATTGATCAGTTTTGGATTACTGCTGCAAATGAGATAGACCAAGATGGAGAACCATGTATATCTGCCATCGTTAAGGGCAAGAGGGTGGTTATTGCAGCTGAGGTGATAAATAGTGTTCTACTATTAGAAGATCAGCTTCATGCTCCAATAATGATTAATGATGATGCTGTCAAGGATTGCTTAGTCCGAATTGGTTACAACCATAGATACCCATCTTTGGAGAAGAAGTACTTACCCCCATTCTAGAATTACTTATTCCATGTGGTGATCCATTGCCTTAGCAATCTCCAGGCTGGCATGGATAGTCTTAGTGCTATTTTCAGATCCCTGCTTGTATCACTAGTTGATGATCTTCCATACAGCATATCCAAGGCGAACTTCTCTGAGATGCAGAAGAACACTATAGCCACGGTGGAGAAGAAGTTTATTATGTACCCCGTATTTCTTCAGATGATAGTGAATGCTGCTCATCCTGAGTTAGTTGTGTCTGATTCATCCACCTATGTAGTAATGGTGATAAAGAAAGACATTTTCACTTATCTAATGGTAGCTCGTGGGAATGCGTGGGATGGATCCTATTTTGCCAAACTTGGAAGGTTTGTTGATGGTTTCCAAGTTGAGGCAAGACCACAAGAAACAAAGACTCCTCATGTGCATAGAGATGATACAGATGGTCCATCCACTAGTGTTGCACAAGAAGCACCTGAGAGTTCTTAGGGTGCTGAACGATCTGACATGGATGAGGTGAACACCTGGTTCACTAAGAGTGCGAGTGTAACAAGTAGTGATCAGATTAGGAACGTACCATGTGTGGTACAAGAACGTCCCAGAGTGCGAGAAACTCCTGCCAAACGCACTGCTGAGGAACGTGATTCTAATTTTGTTCCAGAAGAGGTACCGACTACCCGGGGAAGGAGGAAGTGAATGCCCAGGAGGGCCGGTGATAGTCAACATGGGAAGGGTAGAGGACGTGTAGTGTTGAGGAAACGTCGGACCCCGATAATCACTTTAACGACTGAGGATGTTCATGTGTCTGATATTTCAGTCACAGTTAGTAAGGCTACTATACCTATGATTGTTAAAGAATGAAAAACTATAACATCATCTTCTATGCCTACCACTGCTGACGTGTTGAGAACATCTCCAAGGGAGCAAACACATGATGAAATGTTTGGAGAAGCAAATTTTGTACATACTACTCTAGAGCCTCGCCCGCAACCTAATTCCGCCTCATTTTCTCCTACCAAGATTACTTTAGAGTAGAGGGTTGGCACATTGGAGAGAGACCTACTTGAAAAGACTAAGAAGATTGATGAGATGTGTAGAAGTTTGATTAAGAAAATGAGAAGATAACAAGTCTAGAGAGTCAGCAATAGTTCTTGTTCAGCTATGTTCAGGTCATGGAACAGAACTTAAGAGATCTCACTTCCAGTGTTGAGTCGTCATTTCATTCCACGAAAGTTGGAGAATCAAGTAGATAGCAACACTGCTGATAATGATCAAGAACCATTATCTGATATTCCTATTCAAGCTACTGAGGATCATCCTGTACAGTTCACTGGCGAGGCATTTTTGGAGCCTGAGCATGTTATGCCAATTCCTAATCAAGTTGGTGATGATGATGACTTGGTTCATATAGACTTGCATTCAGTGATAAAGAGGATGAGGATGATGATGATGAGAATGATGATGGTGATAAGGGAGATGGTAATAAAGGAGATGATGATAAGAAGGATGATGATGACCAAGGAGGTGATATGGGTGCTGCAACTGGTACTTCTGGATCATCGGGCACTGTTAATGTCTCCAAACCAAGTCTCGATGGTACAGTCGACTACACACCTTTGGATCCTGTCACCGAAGCTGCATATGAGAAGGAGTTATACTCTTTCCAGCAATAGTTGATTGCTGAGTAAGAAGACGAAGATCCGACTTCGTTTGATGATTTGGAAGAGACTACTGTAGACTACACAGACATATTCAGAAATAGTATTAAAGACTTATTTTCTAATACCTTGATTGAAGAGGGACAGATTGTTAGGGAGTCAAGTGCTGGAGATACGACTGATAAGACAACAGATCAAACTAGTCAAAGCGTTGTATGTCCAGTCGGTAATATTACAGTTGAGGCTCCACAACCGCAAGCTTACAAACACACGCTGAGACAATCCAAACCTTTAACAAGGTACAGAAACTGAGAGCCTATTCTTAGCTGGGCGTATGATGTAGAGAAGAAGATGTATGTGGTTAAAAGACCACCAGAGACGATTGAATATTTTTAGGATGAACACGACTTTCATACACTCAGAGCATCGGATTTATATGCTATGGCTTGTGTTCCATTCATTAACCCGATTAACTATGGAAAGGGTAATTGGATCAGAAACATGATTTGGAGGCACAACAAAACCAACTTCAAGGACTTTAAGACAGCCAAATCTAAAGTCATTGAAGATAAGACCCAGATTGATCCTAACACGAACAAACCTATGAAGAAAATGGTTTATAAGGAAGATCCCTATACGCGCCTCAGTGCCAATTAATAGCTTGTCGAAGCTTATGTGGTGGAGTTATGAAAAGGAGACGGAGCACGCGTTGATTCACTATGTTGACATAGATTACCGTATCATCGACCCTGTGGATATGCTGCAGGCTTGTCCGATTACAGCTGATGAATCTGTTCATCTTTTGGCAGCACATTTCGGTTGGTTGATTACGAAGGACCTCGACAACAAGATGTGTGCTTATGGGGGCAGTTTCAAGGTTACAGACGTGGACTTCTAAAAACATTGATTTACCGAGCCTAGGGGAGAATGTAGGGGTTGAACCTAGAGGCTCGGGAAATCAAATCAAGATGAAGATCAAGATCAAGTCCATGCGAGAACTTAAAGTTACCGCGAGAAAACCTGCGTCTCGCGCGACATGTAGTCTCGCGGCAACTAGTGGATTCGCGCGAGAACTTTTAACTAGTATAAATAGAAGTTTAGTTTTGTAATTAATAGAGCTTTTGTCATTTCCTGATTTTCACTTGTATGTAACCACTTTTGGGTATGTAACCACTTTTGTTGACTTTTTTGAGTTTCCCCCTATTTTTTAAACGTTTATAATTTTTTCATGCTAAATTATTTTTTAAAACAAATTGCATCATAAAATCAAGCATTTTTTTCTCTTTAAATTGAGTATAATATTGCTATATTTTTATAAAAAAAACAAATGATGTGAAATTGTGCTACATTTTAACTTTTTTGTACTGTATTTCATATCATAAAAAGCACAAAATTGTGTTGTATTCATAAAAACAACACAGTTTGTGTTGTTTTGCGTAAAAGAACACAGTTTTGTGCTATATTTCATTAAAACAGCACAAAATTATGTTATATTTCATAAAAACATCACAGTTTTGTGTTGTTTAGCATCAAACAGCACAGTTTTGTGCTGTTTTGTCAAATAGCACAGTTTTGTGCAGTTTTACATAACATGTTCTATGTTGTTTAACGTCAAAACAATAAGGTCTCATGTGTTGTTTCTGTGGTGTATTATGTCAAAATATCAAACAAAATAGAAATAACACTTTTTTGCTATTTTAATGTTCGCTATTACGTTTCGTGTTATTTGGCGTTAGAACAACAATCTATATATTGTTTTGTGCTTGAACAATCAACGTGACAACTAAATGTAATAAAACAAATGACATTTGAGTATCATTGATCATTGATATCATCCCCCGTCATTATTCATTATCTCTAATTACCACTATTATTGACTACCGAATCATTGTCTTAAAACACTACCGATTAATACCCACCGCTCAAGTTAACATCTCTAATCACTGATTAGTTGTTGTATGTAATTATGAAGTTTAAGACAATAAGAGACATTTAGGCTTCGGTTGTATTTTGAGGTTAATTTTTCATAGGATTGTGGGTGAACAAAGTGTGTAAAAGAAATGTGCTACATTTTTAAAAGGAGAAAGGGAATTAGATTAAATGGTTAATAGACTAAAATAACTTTTAATCCTATTTTCTAGTTTTATCACATGTCACCACCTTATTTCTTTTTAGCCTTCTTAGGCAAAATATATTTTTAATGGAACCTTCCTCTATATATACATATATATATATATATACATGTATACATATATATATACATATATATTAGGAGATGAAAAACTAGTATGCAAAAAGAAATAAGGATGGTGGCAAACCATTTATCAGTCCAACTAGAGTAGGTGAAACAAATCCATGATAAAGATTAAACTGTATATATATCATGCAAAAATGGATCAAAAAGCTTTGAAACTGCAAACGCATACACATGGCCATCCAAGAAAAGATAAGTAACATAAAATAATGTTAGATCCTCCTAGACGTAGTTCTTACGTGGAAGAATGGGAACATATTATTGTTCCTCCAAGACATTCAAGTTTAGTAGTGAATTCTAAACAAGTGTGACATCTCGTGTTTTCAGGTTAACGTTGTTAACTTGGTCTCTCATTATTTTAAGTATTTAGTCAAAATTTGTATTAAATAAAGTTTAACAAATAATCTTATTAATAAATCCCTAACCCTAAAATCTACATTAACCTTAGTAGCTCCCTTAACCGCCCCACTCCCCTTCTCAGCTCCTATCTTTCAAAAACCCTTCCCCCTTCTTGAAACCCTAGTGCTACAACTATCTATCTCTTGATATCTCTCCCAGTCGCCCTCTCACTCTCTTCCTCTTGGTTCTTAATCTCAACCATACGGTATGTTCTTTATTATGTTTCATGCGTTCTCACGATTTCGGTACGGTTTTGTTGTGTGTGGTTGTAGTTGATGATGTGTATGTATAGGATGTCACACCCTCAAAATCCACGTGCGGGGTTTTAACGCGAGGCGAGTGAACAAACCAGGATCCCAGTCATTAGCTACTCAGAACGACATTATATGCAACAT
>BJCN01321233.1:0-10191 GCA_018326445.1 Flaveria brownii
AGGCAATTCTAGTTTCATGAGGTGTCTTATTCTCATGGTTGCATTTATGAAGCTTGGTGACTAAGGTTCCTTAAGGATGGAGGTGGCGGTTTAGGAGAGACCAAGGTGGGAAAACAAAGTTGCTTAGTCAAAATGAGGTTCTAGGTGGCATGAGGGGATGGTAATAGGGTGTGAAAGCAAGAAAAAATCAATGCATGGGTGGCGGTTTGAGTAAGGTGGCCGAGAGATTGCTTCAAAGTTTGTCACCTCCATTTTGTCATCATGCTTCATTAATGTGTTGACTCTAAGAAAAGAAAACCGAGGGCATGGTATAAGGTGGTGGTTTTCGAGGTAAAGTGGTTTAGAAGGTGTTTAACCGAGGGTGTAAGGAACGTGATTTAGTTTTAGTGTTTAGTTAAGGTTTTATGAACTTGATTATATTGGTTTCGGTTTCATTAAGATGTATATACATATACGTAACAAACACTCATATACATACTCAACAGAACATGTACACTTGATGTTCTTTAATGTGCACATATATATATGTGTGTGTGTTTATAATATAGTCATGTCCAATAGAGTACTTATATGTACATATAATAAGTAAATTATATATATACACACCTATTAATCGTACACATATATATAAGCATTTCAAAGAATTTTCCATGTATTTAAACATGCATACGTAAAATTTTGTATTTATACACGCGTAGGTGTGAATTTTGGGTATATTTACATACATGCGTACGTAAATTACGACTATATAAACATGCATGCAAACATGCACATGTATATCCATAGTGTATACATACTAAATAATACATTAATCGTGATCGTAACTTAGTATATTAAAATTTTTCGACGTAATATAATAAAATAATTTTTAGGGTTGTCACATTCTCCCCCCGTTAAAAGAATTTCGTCCCGAAATTCAGTAGAGAACTTAAGTAATTATTACCTCTAACCAAGTGGGGGTACTTCTTCTTGAATTCTTTATTTCTTTTCCCACAATGACTATTGGTTCTTCCACAAAATACAGTTTCTTATCTACCTGTATTTCTTGAATTGGTATCTTTAGGGTTTCATTGGTTAGACATTTCTTGAGGTTGGATATGTGAAAAAAAAGTGTTGTGTACTTCACTTAATTCTTGTGATAATTTCAACTTATATGCTTCAGGACAAATTTTATCAATAACTTTAAATGGAACAATGTACTTAGGGTTCAACTTACTGGATTTTCTAAACCGAAAGATTCCTTTAGAGGGAGATATTTTTAGATAGGTTTTGTCTCAAAATTTTCAATGCAGGGAGCAGGGATTTAGTATTCACATGAGGGATTAAAATCCTAATAATGGTGTAAAGAAAACTGACAATACTTTTATATCTAAAGAAGTTTCTCACCTTTCATCTTTTTTGAAAGAAAAAAAATATTATATCTTAATTTTGACACTCTTTAAAAGCAACCCTTCAGTTTCCTTGCTAAACTGTGATCTAAATGAATTTATCTCCCATAAATACGAACGACATAAGAGAAATAAGGTAAGAAATAACAGTTTCTTTAATAACAAACCCAACCCAACGATGATGTATTTATGACAGAAAAACCTATCCTAATTCGTAAGTTTCCTACATTTGTTTAACAAAAACTTAACAAATAATAAGAAAATCAAGATGATCCATCAAATATCCAATGGAAAACTTGAAAGATCCGGACCCGATAGAGTGGAGACATGAGGATGCCACGTGGCATTGCCTATTCAGCAACAGTGCTCACAGCCTGTGCTACTACACTACACTACACTGCCCATAACATAACAAGTATAATAATATATTAATGAAACACTCACACACCTTCTCTTTCTGTCGAATCACCCATACACACACCCATTGCCATTTTTATTCATTCATTTTCATTTTCATTTTCATTTTCATCTTATTCCCAATTCTAGGGTTTCAGATTCTCCTTCTGATCTTGTATCTGCATCTCAGATTCCGATCCCACCGCCATCATGTTCTTAGATCTGCTCTTGATTTGCAGTTTCCGGAGCTAATCACTCTCAACACGTAAGATCTCAAATTCAGATTCAGATCACTTGTTGTTGATTGTTGCTTTACATTTCCTACGTCTGCGATTCGGTATCTGGATTTTGTTGCATTTTGTTGCATTTTGTTGCATTTGCTGATTCGAGATTCGTGCTCTTTGTGAATCGCTGTTGATTTTCGGGTTGCTGGATTTGATTTGGTAATTTGAATGTGGAGATTGATTGTTGGAAGATGTTGCTGTAAAGTTTAATCATTATTGAGCTTAAACCTTCACATTATCGTTCGTTTGTATTGTGCAAGTTATTGGATGCAAATGTAATTGATTTACTGACTGACCTTGATTTTAACATCTGATGCTGGTGATATGTAATGGTTGATTTTTGTGTATCACCTAGGTAACTGGATAGGGAGTTGCATTGTTGTTTGAAAAGTTCTATCTGTGCTAGAATAAATGTCTACATATTAAGAAAGAGAGATATTATTATAAAGTCTTTGAATTGGAAGATAATTATAAATGTACCATTCGTAGTGAATTGAGTTTTTGGAAACTTGTTGGTGCACGTAAATACTCTATTGTTATCTGAGATATCGTAGATTTGTGATGCTTTTAGACTTTTTTTTTTTTCGTTTCTTAAGGTTGGAATTCTGCTGATAAGGACAAAGCGGCTTGGGACTCTTAAATGGTATGCAGCAGTTATCTCAAGACGGTGATTCTGCAAGCTGGGAAATATATTCAGAAAGTCACGAGAGGGGTGGTGCAGTTTGCAAGTTTAAGAAGTCCGAAGACTATTTCTGCAGTAAGGTTTTCCTCTGATCGTATATTCCCATCCATAAGGAAGATGATGGTGGATACCAGTGCCACGGCAAACCGTAGTATGACCACCAGCAATTCATCAGAGAAGGTTGACGATGGCGGCTATGCAAGTGGAGGTTGGAAGAGGTGATTTTTCCTTTTTATTAGTTGCTACTTTGCAGAACCTTTTTTGTTTCTTTTTATTGCTAGTGGATTGTAAAATATTTTCATATAGCATATACCTTGATTTCTATTTGAAAGTGATTCTATGCACGGATATGTGTAAGCGAAGGAGATAGTGCACATAGGAATGATTGTCATTTGTGTTCATTTGTTTTAATCAATCAAAAGGCTAATGTTAATTTTGTTATTTTTGTCTTCATGAGTATCTGATACATTAGTCTCATGTTTATCACACAAGCGGTTCTAGTACTAACATTGTGAAGTAACTATTGATTCTAGTATTGAGGTTCATTGCCTCAAGGGAGCACGTGATTACCTTGTTCTTAAGTTTGCTAGCCTAACGAATATCTCATTTCTGGTAATGCTTTATTTAATAACAAATGGCTTTTAATTAATATATTAATACCATCTATTAACATATATTTCCTTTTTCCCATTAACTCACCCTCTCATTTCATTTGTTAACTACTTAACTTTTTTGCAAAATATCTTCCTGGTGTTCCTTTTATTTGCAAGGATATAGTTGAATCAGCTTAAGGAGAGTGGTATTCTTTGGCGCATGAGGAGTTTGGCTAAAGCGATGAAGAGTTTAAAGATAGTGCTTAACTGATTATAATAACCGAGTACAGAAATATATTGTATTTATCAAGTTGTTTATTCAAGACGACTAGCGCTAAAAGCTACATATCCATTTATCAAAGCATATCCTTTCCTAGTTTTTTTAACTACTGACTTAATGTTTAGGTCGTTTCAGCGTTCAATGAGAAAGTAGTATCTGATGAATGAAAACCATGCCTGTTAAATATTTTGCTTTATGCTTCTTCACTTGCTTGTGATTGCAACCATTTTATTACATGTCTTCATCCTGGCTTTTTATTGACAGTGAAGACGGGAAACTGAGCTGTGGTTATTCAAGTTTCAGAGGCAAAAGAGCTAGCATGGAGGATTTCTATGATGTCAAGACTTGCAAGATAAATGGGCAGACGGTCTGCCTTTTTGGAATATTTGATGGTTATATTCTTTCTCACCAATCTTAAGAAATTCTGTCATTTTATTTTATGCGAAAGAGCTGGCAACTTCCTAAAAATGTGCATGTTAACTTAACGGTCAATTTTTGTTTTCTTTATTATTTTGGTTTTACTTATGAAATTTAAAAATAAGAAACAAAAAGTTGTAATAAACCAAAAGCCATGAAACCAGCATTCAAAGTCTATACTTAGACATAGTTGATTTATTATTTTCGTTCGAACTACTTGAATCGTCATGTATTTTGCTGGTTTTCATGTTCAAGCATATGCTTCTCTAGGACCGTCAATCTTGACTTTGTTTTTCTGTTAAAATCATGCATAAATTTTATCAACAGGCATCAATAGTTGGATACATTATACATGTAAACTTAAAAAACAAGGTTTAGGTAGTAAGGTTGTGACGGGTCACATGTTCTAGAAAAGCAAAGCGCTGCTAAACAAATTCACGTGACACAATATTACATGGACCAAAATTGTATATTTGCAATCACAATTACTATTTTGAAAAGGATCTGTTCTCAAAATGGCAACTAAATGATGAGCTTGCATCAATGAATTGTTCACGCGTCATTAATGAGCTAACTAGCAATACATAAAACTGAAATAAAACATTTCGAGATGAGCACAGAAAATAACCTCTAACTACTAGTTGCTCGTATGTTCTTACTATATTTAGGAATGTAGGTACTTCATATGGTAAAAGCTTTTTTACCCCCAAATACTAAAATAGCACGTTAGTACTTTTTCTTTCTTACTCAAAGATGTTTAGTTTTGTGTAGGTCATGGTGGTTCACGTGCAGCTGAATATTTGAAGGAAAATCTTTTTAAGAACCTCATGAATCATCCTGAATTTTTGTCAAACACCAGATTGGCCATAAGTGAGTTCTTATAACAACTTGCTACTTCTTTTTCATGCACCAGATGCTCAGGTCCTAACATAGATTAAACTGAATCTTTTTAAAGTAATTAGAAGTGACCACAAAATTGAATGAATTAACAGGTGAGACCTATCAACAAACTGATTCAGACTTTTTGGAGTCCGGGAAAGATACATTTCGTGATGATGGTTCAACTGCTTCAACAGCGGTTTTGGTTGGTAATCATTTGTATGTTGCTAACGTTGGAGATTCTAGGACTGTCATATCAAAGGGAGGCAAAGGTAATTTCCTGATTGATTTTTTCATATTCTCCAATGAGCTAGATATTCCATTTATGTTATTTAAGAATAGACATGCTATTTAATTGACAGCCATCCCTCTCTCTGAGGATCACAAACCAAATAGAAGTGATGAGAGGAAAAGAATCGAAAATGCTGGTGGAGTTGTGATGTGGGCAGGTGAGATGGCAATGTTGTATATTTTGTTTTAGTAAATACTGATCAGTTTTTATGGTTAATTTGTGGATTTATAAGCTTCAATTTTGTGTTCTTTCTAGGTACTTGGAGGGTTGGAGGTGTTTTAGCGATGTCACGTGCTTTTGGAAATCGTATGCTGAAGCAATATGTTGTGGCAGAACCTGAAATCCAGGTAGTCATCAAAGCATTTCTATTCTTTTGTATTGGTTTAGTTCAACATGAATGTAAATTGTGACCATTTTTTTCTAGTTAAATATGACACATGTCCATTAGGATAATAACAAGTGTTTTGCATTTTTGGAATATTCCATTAAAAGTGTAGTATTTACTTTTAGGGATCTTTTCATTTTAAAATAACTTATTTGGCAATCATTGTTAATTTTTTACAAAATAAAATGTTGTGATTGATGTGAGTTCTCAAGATTGCTTGATTTTGTTTAACTGAAGGCATCTTAGATACTTTTTTTGGAGACATATTCAAGCAATTTTTACTATTTTAACTCTTTGATCTTTTTATTATTCAATCCATTACATGGTTTAATGGATCCATTGCAATCATGGAGATAGTTCTTTTCTTTTGTTAGGTACATGGATGCATAGTTACATACGTATGTATTTAGATAAATATATAGATACGGATATGTATAGACTCATATATAGATACACACAAGCGTACACGTGTCATGTGTGTGTGTTTATATATAATATTCACACACATAGACACACACACGTATACAATTATACATGTGTCTACATGCATATGTGCATATAGATATATTAATATAGTATAAAGAAATGGATGATGTTTTATTAAGAGCCACCAATATGTTGAGAATTGTGAGAATCAAATAAGCAATGCACATAGCATTTCAATAAAAATAGTAAAATTGTAAGAAAATGGTTTATTTCTATCATCCCATTATTTCTTTGATTTTATAACCTCACTTCAATAAAAATAACTATAAAATATGCATATATGCACATACATGTGTGTATATATGTATTTAAACAAAACACTAGATATCATACTTTTTAAAAATAAATCTTAAAGATATCAAAATTACATGCATTTTGATCAATATATATAATATTTAGTAAAAGAGTTAAGTGGTTCCTCGTGGTTCTCAACATAATCGTGGTTCTTGATAGAATGCTCTCCTATACATGCATATACATATATTATATATGTATGTATGTGTGTATATATGTATGCGTGTGTGTAACTGTGTATATAATATATGTATGATGTGTGTTATGTTATATATACCGGGGGAGGGGGGTGGGGTGGGGTGGGGTGGGGGGGATCATGAGAAAACCTCAACTTATGGGAAGACCCCATGAAAACCACCTCTAGCCAATCACATAATTAATAAATTATTTATTTTTACAGTTGTTTAAAATGTATTTAACTTCAACCCCATTATTTTATGTAATTATATATTTTTTAATTTAAATTCCAAGGAATGAAGATGATGACCGAACAAGTTACATGTATGTAGCTTGTTTGAGTTGTTGTATGAGTTACATATACGTAACTGATAGGTGTATAAATGTATCTCGTAGTTTTTGCAATTTTCTCATAACTTGTTTTCTCATGATCCCTCCTGCCTCCACATACATAGATGCATGCACAACACACATTTAAACATGCAGATGGAGGTTCAATACAAAACCAATGTTAGCAAGAACCACATAAAAACATATATCTATTGCTTTAAGTAGATACATAAGAAACCTTATAACCACCTCTTTTTATCTCTCCTGCTGCATACACACACACGGCACTTAAAATTGGTTTTGTAATGAACACGCCCTTATATATGTGTATGCGTGCAAAACATACATACATAAATCATAATATCATATACACAAAGAAATACAAATCTATCTGCATGTGTATATGTACTTGTATTCACCCACACATACAAATCTTGTAGATAAACGAAGACGCATTACTATTGATTTTTGTACTTGGTGTCTTTTACCCATGTATCATGCACGGTGCACCATATCTTCGCTTCATAATTTGCAGTTCTTAGGTCCATGAACAGTGCTGCCCTAAAGGCCATCTGAACTACGAAATACTAAGCCTCTTCTACTTTAGGTGTGCAGGAAAGGTGTCCCTCCATGTGTTTGGTGTATTTTATCCATGTATCATGCACCATATTCACTTCATAAATCTGCTGTTCTTAGGTCCATGAATAGTTGTGCTTCCCTAAAGGCCGTCTGAAGTATCAAGCCTCTTCTAGTTTAGGTGTGTAGGAAATGTGTGTCTCCCACATGGTTAAAGGCTCAAGTCCCATGGTGGACAATAGGTGTTGATGTAGGAGTTATATTAGAGGTTGTGTGAGTTGGCCGTTCTACAAAAAGAAGCTGACTAGGCAATAGATATCCTTCCCAGTTTTAACACACATATATAAATAACCGAAAAACCGATTCTAATTCTTGATGGCCTGCTGCTTAATACAAAGAAAAGAAAATATATGGTAACTTAAGGCCTATTAATTGTTGATGGCCACAGTCCTTATTTGTCCACTCTTAGGAAGTTATATATGTGGATTTCACCTAAGGTCTATTGATGTATGTTAACCTTCTTTGTAAAGTTTTATACTGTTTCATTTTTCACTCTTCATATTTTTTCAGGAACAAGAACTTGATGAAGAATTTGAATTGCTTGTTCTTGCAAGTGATGGTCTCTGGGATGTTGTACCTAACGAGGTATATGATTGATGCCATGCTGCTTGTGGACCCAAGTTTTCTTATTAATACGCCAAAAATTCTCTCAGTCTAGATTCCATGTTACGTAATAGTTGCATAAAAAAATTTAAATTTTAAATGGATCCATCAAATTCTGACCTTTTTTTTGTCTCCTTCTAGGATGCTGTTTCACTAGCACTGTTGGAAGAAGAACCTGAGTCTGCAGCTAGAAAGTTGATAGAGACTGCTTTTAGCCGCGGAAGTGCTGATAATATCACCTGCATTGTAGTTAGGCTTTACCATGAATTAGAAACTAAACCACCACCCAAAACGCAAACCCAATCCGAAACCAAAGAGGAATTGCAAGTCCAAAGTGAGTCCAAAGCAGAAACCCAAATGGAAACCCAATCTGAAACTGAAAAAGATTTGCAAGCCCAAAGCGAGTCCATAACAGAAACCCAAATGGAAACTGAAGTAGAGACCACAACAGAAGCTCAAACCCAAACTGAACCAGAAGCTAGAACCGGACCACAAACCCAAACTGAAGCTGTAACCAAGACTGGTCCAATAGATGGATGATTGATTCGGCTAAATATGGGTGGATATTGAGTCATTGAGGTATGTAGTTCATTGTTGATAGGGTGTGTTTCTTCTCATATTATGGTCTTTAAGTGAATGGAGAGAGACTTGGTGTTGAATGTGTAAATTTTCCAACTGCTGGTTTTCATTAATCTTACATTCTTATAATAATAACATTTTCATTTTCATTTTCATTTTCATTAATTGTTTTTCTGACATCTTGCAAGCTTTGCCTTAATGGAATTGTCAAGTGTTTCTTAAATAATGCTAAATCAGAACCAGATCTTTGCTGCATTTGGCCCAAGTTCCATATGCTATCTTTGCTTTGAATGGTTGTCAAAATTTTACATAAATTTGCCACTTATTAAACAAAAATGGTTTGGTTTAAGGTCTGACGTGTTTTTAATTTATTTTTAAGGTCGTTTGTTTGTATAAAGATTTTATTTTATATTAATAAGAATGTTTCACTAATGCTATGCATATATGTCAGTGTATATTTTTCATAATAAAAGAAAAATAAATAATTAGTGTGTATTTTCAAAACTAAATGAGAACTTAATAATATATGCTAATTTTTAAAGGAAAAGAAAAATAAATAATAGAGTAAATTTTGGTTTTGGTCCTTATGGTTTAATCATTTTAGCCATTTCAGTTCAAAACCATTTTAACCATTTCAGTTTAAAAAGAATCTTTGATCATATCATACCTTGTGGTTTTCTTTTTGTAACGATTTTGTTCACTGACACTAACTCTGTTAGTTTTTACAGTTAAATGTGAGGGTACTTTGGTCATTTTACATTTGGAGGACTAATTATGTAAATTATATTAGATTAGGATAATTGTTGTAATTTTTTAAAAAATAAAAAATAAAATTTAAATCGAATCCAACACGCCTTCTTGAATCAGATCCAAAGACCCAAAACAGATACCGTCGACCACCATCATCCTCCTACCTCTGCCATAAGCAGCCTTCGTAACCACCATCACCTTCACAACCCACCAACTCACCACCACAACCAACCACATCACCATTACAGCCACAATAATCCTAGCCAAGAACCACCATCACAACTGCAACCGCAACCTACACTAGAATCGTACCAGCACCTGTACGGCTAAGACTCATTAGAACAACCACCATTACACCTCCAAGTGGCCACCGTTGAAACCCTAGCCGCCATCATGACATCTAATGATAAAATGCACCATTGTCGCCTGACAACCGCTAACCACCATCACAGAAGCCTAAACCACCACCACGACCAACATCACCATCATCGACTCTTAGCCGTGACCACGCCTCAACAGACTATCTAAACCCACCTCAGGGTCGAGATCTATCACCACAACCATCTTTGATCGCCCTATAAACCCTAGATTCACCGCCTCCCTCAAAGTCGTCTCCTTCATGTCAATTTTGCATAGCCACGACTGTGATTAGAAAGAAAAGGCCACCACCTTCGCGTTCAGGGCATCAAAGGAGTCAAGTGTGGCGGGGAACTCACCCCCCCCCCCTAGGAAGACCACCC
>BJCN01321245.1:0-10877 GCA_018326445.1 Flaveria brownii
TGATTGGTGTGCTTTCCTGATGCAGGAATCTCCTCTGACAACTCCCTTTCACTCTCTACATGTTTCTTTCTTTAAGTTAAACTGTCTGCGAAGTTAAATGACGACGACGTTCTTCTCACAAACAGTCTTAGTTAACATTTAATATCAGTTTTTTTACTAAGTTTTATCTATCATTTTCACAATCAATTTTTATCCTCAACCCTATTTTTCCCACAAACAAACATTAAAAACTCAAAATAAAACAAAACAAAACAACTCACATTTTAGTCATGTGGGCCCCACAAAATCCGTCCATGGAACGTCCTTGGTGAAGGGTGGGTGAAGGATGGATGGGGCTACACAAGACAACCCTTCCGGAGGGTGGCACGGGCAAGGCTATGGACTAGCGTTATGGAAGGTCTTATACCATCTTTTTTTAATTTTATTAAAACTACAAATAATACTACAAGTCTACTCACTCAAATAAATTTATTAGTGAAACATAACATAGTGCTGGTGATCTGAGTGATTTGAGTCGCCTATCATTTCATGCGAAACAATCACCTGAAGGCCCACTTTAGTAAAACACCGGTCCACCTAAAGCATTTTGTATCAAATGAGACTTGAGCTCGTTACCTTCACATTGAAAGGCCATAGAGTTGTCTTCACTCATACCGACTAAATTAGGGCTTATTGGCCATATTTTTCAATTTGCGTATAGATATTATCTGTTTGGTTTTGGTATTTTTGGTTTGAAAATTTTCACTTAAAACTGAAAAACCAAATGGCATTGAACTCAAAAGGTTTAAAATCGAAACAATATCAAATTTGAGTTCGTCTCGATTTTGGTTCCATACTGAAAAATCTGATTTTTCACAAGGAGGTGTTCGTGAGATTAGGGATTTAGATTCATTGTTTATCAATTGGTTTTTTGGTTTTCTTGTTTTATTATAGGGTAAATATATGAATTTATCAATACAAAAGGCTAACTAACTTAATTTCTAATTTGGTTTGATTGTAAATTGTTTATGTTCGGTTTGATTTTTGGTTAAGCGTATTTGTAACTTAAAATTAGACATCTCACATATACTTTCTCATTTTCAATAAAGTCAAGAGTTGTGGTTAAAAAAGCTGAATGTTTCTTTTTTTTCCTAAAGATTTTGCATGGCATAAACTATTCTAAGATATCATAAAGTTCAACCAGCAAAATTAAAGGTTTTTTTCCTAAAGTTTTAATAATTTTTAGTTTATAATTATTATTATATTGGAAGTTGAGTTTTTAAAATGCAGATGGCTGCATTTTGGTTTTTATTTTTCTAGAAAATAAATATTTCTACTTTTGGAAATTTTGATTTTTTGGAGGTTTTAATGTTTTCATAATACATAAATGAATAGTTCGTAAACTCTTATTCAACGAAGCAAAATGCCGAATTCAAAGAATTTGATAGAATGGCATAAGCTTTTTTGTACGTATGAAGAGTGAATGAATCCATTACACATGATGTCACCTTTCAATTTATAGTTGATATGTGTATTTCTAAAAGCTCTAATCTATCAAATTGATGTTGACACTTTCATTTCCATTGGCAAATTCTACCATGTATTCATCATGCCTCCGATGGTCTTTTTATCCTAACTACTTCTAAGGCCTTTTCACGTCACCTCTATTTTTATTGGTTGACATGTTCCACGTAAGCATTCAGATTTGTTCATACGTCTTTAATAAGTTCTTAACAAATGCGCTTATCTTTGATATTTCAATTTAAAGAAAAATGATAAATTCAGTTTAAGTAATTTTATGAATTGATTTCTTTATTTAAAAAGTTATAAAACTAAGTATGATATATATCAAAGTTATGTTTTAGTAAGTTTTTAAATTATAAGTTTTCAAATTAGAAAAATGATTTAGATATTAGAAGTAATAACAAAGATTAAAATTATGTTTTTATTTTTTTGTTTTTAAAACATTTTTTTTAATCTTTGACACGATAGTATATAAGTCATGCATCGATATGCCACTATTAACGCATGATTATATAAGACCCACAATGACATGGTGTAATTGGTGCAATTGTGTAAAGGATTCAATACACTTTGAAACGTAAGCCTAGTTAATCACCTAAGAGGTATCATATGCATGATACGTGAGGCATTAATGGCATGACATAACCCTAGTATTGTGGCGTTTTGTTGAGAAAATTAGTATTCTTACAACAAGCTAACTTACACATAAGTTTATTTTATTTTATTTTTACAAATAAACATCTGTTAATTACGAGACTTGAACCTCAAACACTTAAAAATAAATATTTTTACATATATAATTTGTTCACTAAGAAACTTCTAATCATCAACCCCCAAACATCTTACGGATTATCTTCAAGAAAAAATGTTTTTGTGAAAGATTTTGATGTTATGATAAAAATATGTGTTCTCACCTCAAGTCCTAATACAATAATTACCCTTCAATCTTCACGCGAATTATATCCAAGAAATCAATTCACAACAAATATAAAAATGCACAAGAATTACATGTTATGATCCGATTTAACCGGACCTGTTGGGTATAATATAACACCAACCCATTACTCAATTATCTAAAGTCTTAATAGAAATAAACTTAAAAGGCCTAAACCATTATATAGAAAATTATGAACTTGATTCATAAATTTTTAATTCATCACGTATACCGCCAATAACCCTAATTAGTCTTGGGACAAATCATGTTTAGTGGTTTGAAAAAAAAATAAACATCTATCTATTTTTATTGTCTCGGAGAGGCATTCTGGTGGTTAAGTGGTGTGCCTGATGCGTATCTCGAATTAATTCACAATGGTAGCTGGTGCGGAATATCTCTTATGAATTACAGTTTCGCCAACCATATTTGGTATCATATTAGTAGTTGGTGCAGAATATCTCTCGTGAATTACAGTTTCGCCAACCATATTTGGTATTACATTAGTAGCTGGTGTAGAATTTCTTCGATATATGTCTTTTGCTTTTTGGACTGATTAGAGATCCACTAGAGTCTAAACACCAGCAAGGTTAAAGAGAAGACGGTTCAAGCGATACTTCTAATAACCTGTTGGTGTATTTGTAGATTCAGAATGATAAGCTCTACGACGGGAAGGAAGTCTCCATCTCAAAATTACTAGAAGGTATTAAGTCTCTTGGGTAGGACTGTCAATTAACCGAACGTTTAGTTAACAGTTCGTGAACCGTTCGATAGTAAATTCGTTTACGTTCGTTCGTCTAATACCTGAACAAGAAAATTTGTTCGTTTAATTAAAACGAATGAATATGAACAGATATTGTGTTTTCATCCGTGTTCGTGAATTCTTAGAGATCAGAGAAAGTTTTGTTGTAAGTTTTCACAAACAATGTATAAACTTTCGTTTATTTTATTTTATCAATTAAAAGAATTGTCAGTATTTTATTTTACCTAAAATATAATTAGATTTGTTAATTGAGATTAACTTTAGTCCACTTTGTCCAGATCCATGTTAACCAAATGAACTATACCATTTTTTTGTCAATAACATCATTTTTATAACCGAAACCGATTATTTATAAAAATCTCAGAATCCATATATAGGTTCGGTTTTAAACCATAATTAATCCGAGCCGATCTATACGCACCATAGGCCGTTTATAGAGTAAATCTCTGTGAGGGTTATGGTAATACGACTGACCTCACGCAAGTCATTTTCTCTTATAACATATATAACGTCTTTTCTTAATAAATTTTTTAAAATAATAGGTTGCATAAGAATCTAGCCCACAGAAGAAAACTCAAGGCCTTCAAGTAAAGCCCAACTTCAACTTAAGCCCAAATTCAACTTAAGCCCAAATTAGGTTCATATTTAAGTAATAAGAACGTTTTACATAGTAAAAGAATCAATAATCAATCAATCAAGCGTGGACACGTATCGCTCCTTCCTAGGACAATTAGTTCCATATTTTCTCAAGTGAAAATATAAAATTATCAATTACATATTTTCTCTTCATAGAATATATATTACATATTTATTCATTTTATTAAAATTAACTTATTATATAACTACATTACCCTTAGTTTTACCAAGTGATTTTCACATATGTATTTGAGATTACATATTTATCTAGTTTATTAAAATTAACTTGTTAGATAATTTTCCCATTTATGAATTAGGGATCTTTATATATTTCTCCTTCGTGACCGGATAAGGGTGAGGGAAACCCGGCCGCGAGTGAGAACACCATTCCCGGTACTGGTGAGAAAACTAACCCTCTAACTCGGTTAAAATTCCCGAGATTCAGCAAATTATTATGTTTGAATGCAACTTGTAACATACCACCCATGATGGATGTTGGAGGAATGTGAGAAACTGTGACAAGACGACTTCCACCATGTTTGAAAAGCTAATAAAATGAATCTTTAAATTATATCTGATTTCTACCTAATGGAATTATATAAGTTACTTTTTTGTGTAAGATTATATCTACCATTTTCATTTATTCAACATCATTAAGAAATTATTGATCAAACCCTTTGTATCCTCTTAAAGGTGTTACGTTACTTTCATCTTATTAAAATATGATATTTGATTGATACCAAACAATGATAAGGCATAATATTATATATTTATATTCCACGTGGAACAAAAATGTAATATTATTTCTCGGCCTCCCTGATTTTCTCGATTTTTTAAACTAGATTTTCTCGATTTTTTAAACTAACTACGTTATAACCTCGTGTATCATATGGACTAATTAAAAACATATTAAAAATTAATAAAAAGTTAGAAAATATAAAATATTCTTTTGATATAATATATAATTAAAACTATGAGTGACTAAGTATTTTAGTTAATAATATATTTTTATTGTTTTTTTAAAATTTTCATTTTAAAAAAGTGTTGTTTTAACTCTCGTTGTAGAAATATGTTAAGAAACATTCCGTTTTAAGAATATTATTTTTACAAAATGTCATTTTTAATAAAAATCCCATCATTTCAAAACTATGGGTTTTAGTTATTTTGTTTTAGAAATAATTTTTCGTATTAAATAAAATTTTTCTTTGACAAAATATTATTTTTATAAATATTTCATTGTTTAAAAACTCCAAGTTTCAGTTATTTTTTTAATTGTTTTAATAAACATTGTCATATAAAACCTTTATTTAAAAAAAGATTGATTTTAGAATATTTGATATGTGTAGAAAGATACGTTGTTTAAAAAAATTCATAGTTTCTAAAAATCTTTTTTTCTTTTCAAAAAATGTATTTTTAATCAAAATGTTTAGTTTTTAATTAATGAAAAAATATGTTTTATAAAAGATATTGATTTTAGTAAAAATTAAAATGTTTAAAGTAAGAGAGAGGGAGAGAATGAGAGAGATAAATAGTGGGGGGGAGAGAGAGAATTTATCAATTAGTTATTTTAATTTTTTAAAAATTGATAACTTTTTAAAAATTAATAAATGATTTAGACGGGAAAATAAATGGTTGAGTTAATATAATAGTAACACGTGTCAATTTAATATGATTAATTATTAGTATAGATAGTTTAATATTTATTAAGAAAACCTTGGAAATCGACTTAAAAGAAGTTTTGATTAAACTCATCTCATAAGCATTGGAACCACTCATCGTACCTTAAATCATAAACTGGAATATATAAATCCCAAATCCTAGATGCTAAACTATAAACCTTAAAAGCTAAATCACACTCTACTATTTATTACATAAGCTCCAATACAATCTATTTAGCTTTTAACAAATCAAACTCAAATAGCTTACAAAAAAACTCAACTTGTCTACACCTCTTATTTGTAAATTGCAAACCACTCTAGACTACCCAATCTGATACTTTAAACCCAAAATCATATCCATTATCGGTTCAATTACTAGCTAATGAATCATCTAAACCAACAACACAAACGCATCAACCTATTACAAATGAACCAGACAAAACGAACCAAAAAAACCATCATTATCGACGTTTTCTAACCAACATATTCGCCAATCCGACCAATTAACCAATTTTAAAAACGCCAAATAAAAAAACAAAAAACAAAAACAAAAACAAAAACTTTATCATCCAATAATAATAATAATAATAATAAAGAAATGCAACAAAATCAAACCCTCATCACCACCATCACTTCACCTCCCACCAACACCTTCCAAATTCATCACTCATGGCGACACCCACCACCGCCGGAGACGACGACACCACCACCCCCTGCGACTACTGCCACCACCGCATCGCCACCGTCTTCTGCCGCGCTGACTCCGCCAAACTCTGCCTACTCTGCGACCACCACGTCCACTCCGCCAACACCCTCTCCGGCAAACACCTCCGATCGCAGATCTGCGACGGCTGCCGCTCCGCCCCCGTCGCCTTCCTCTGCTCCACCGACAACCTCGTCCTCTGCCGCGAATGCGATTGGGACGCCCACGGCGTTTGCTCCGCCCCACATGATCGGACTCCGGTTGAGGGTTTCACCGGAACCCCGTCGCCGGTGGATCTCGCGTCCAATTGGGGGTTGGATCTCCCCCATCACCACCGCAGTCGCCACCACCATCGCCACCAGCAGCTGCCGGAGACGGAGGTGAGGAAAAACGACGCGACCCGATTCACGATTCGGGTCGTGGGTCGGTTCGTGATTCGGGTCGATGGGCAAACCCGATACCCGACCCGTATTCGTGGATGCAGGATCTAATGGTGCCTGAGGAGACTAATGTGATGAGTGAGACTGAAGACACTTTGAAGAAATTGAATTTGAATGTGAATATGAATGTGAATTTGAATATGAATGTGAATGTGAATTTGGATTTGAATTTGGATACTAGTTGTGGGAAGCAAAAGCATGTGATATTGAAGCAGTTGATTGAGCTGTATGACAGGAGCTTATTGTCATCGGATAGTAACAATGGCGCGAGGGATGAATCGCATCGGAAAGATGATGATGATGAGGTACAATGTGGATATGAGCATCAACCGTTTACGTCTTTGTTGATGATGCAGGGTCCGTTGGATGTCGATTCGTTGGAGGATCAAACATTGGAGCATAACATGATGTGGGACTCTAAACAGAAAGATCACAGAGGCACTCAGGTTAGTTTCTTGAATTAGTTTGTTGAATTATGTTTTTGAAGCATTTGAATCTGTTTTGTGACAGTTTGAAAGTAGATTGAGTTTAAAGATCATATCTTTTTGTTGGGTTGTACGCTCGTTAGTGGCAGCCAGCCCTAATGGGTTCTATGTGGGCTTGGGCCTAACTTAGGGATTAAGTTTCCTAACCCTAGTTTAGTCTCTATATATTGATATCATTGTACTTGTAATTCCTTCAGCACCTGATTAATAACATACCTAGTTGCAGCAAAGTGGACGTAGGTCACATTGACCGAACCACTCTAAATCTTGTGTGTCGTGTGTTCATTATTTACTCAAAGATTGATAGTTTGTGTGTGTGTAGAAGACTGATACTTAACACTTTTTGCTTGTAGTGTAGGATTAGTCACTTGTGGATATTGATTGTGCAAAAAAGCTCAATATATTGCTACTTTGCCCCCAGTGATATGGACTAGTTATAATCTGTGAAATCAGGTTAACATGAACACGACGTTTAACCCATTTATCTAAACGAGTCAAATGGATAGTTGGGTTGGAATCAGGTTAAACGAGTCATACATTGTAGCCCAAAATCATAGCTTGGGGCTCTGGTTTAGAATTGCCTTACTATCAAGATTACAGTTATTTAGTTATAATTCTAAGGTTTGTAGTTCCCGTTTTTATGTTCTTGAAATATAATATTATCAGCATCTAAAGCATATGTTTCAGTTTTGTTGTTTTTTCCCTATGTAAACAAGAGGTTGTAACTTAAATCTACAAACGGGTCGTTACTGATCCATACAGATTACAGTGTAATATATATTGTAAATGTCGGTTTTTAAGATTTTTATTATTCCTGGTTATTTTTTCAAAGAAAGTCGATATCTTGGTACCATTTGAATTGAAATCACTACTTTTGTATAGTGTTATGTAAAAGGATTGTTAAAACTAAACATATGATATTATGCACATTTATCAACTAAATCTTGGGTGTTTGGGATATCTCATAAACAGCTTATGCTTATAAAATAGAAGTAGATTATCAATTTATTAAAAACAATTCATTTCACCCTAAGAGCAAATTGTAATTTTGAATTCAGAAAAATAATCGGTTCGAGATTAGCAATCTGCTTATTGAAAACAACTTATTTAACCCTCGAGTTAGCAGATAAGCAGGGTAAGGATTGAAGTGTTAACCTTCTATTATTATGATAACAGTGTTAACTTTTCAAGATCAATTATAATCATTATTTTTTTGTGTTGAAATAACATTATACACATATGTAACATTTGTAAGCCTAACAAAGTTTACATTAGGTTAAGTTACACTTACATCTCGTAAATATATACAGATGTAAGTGTAATACACTAGCGTAAACTTTTTAAACTCTTACAAATTTACACATATACATAAAAAAAGCATATTTTTGTATATGTGTAATGATGTTCTAACAAAAAAAACTGATCATTTTGATTGATCTTGAAAAGTTCACATACTTATCGTAATAATAGAGGGTTAACATTTGATCGTTACCCCAGAAAAGCGTAATAACCTTTCTTCATTTCACCCTAGGAGCAAAGGTGCTTGTCTGTTTTCAGAAAACACAATATACATTTTCCATTGGATTAACAAACGTTAATTGTTTACATCTCTTTCTTGCAGATATGGGACTTTAACATGGGTCGATTGGCTAGTCCCGAAGAATCTGATGCAAATAATGAAGGGTTCATGATGAAGACATTTAATGAAATTTTAAGCGAAGCATCATTACCTGATAAAACAGGTTTAGGAGAATTGCAAGGGATAAGTTACTCCACATCACATACTGATATTGCAGCTTTAAATGTAAGACTTTTTTCGGTTTTGTGGTCATTATATCTTGAAGGTATATGTTAAGTTATTAACCAGTTATGTACTTGCCAAATATCAACATTTAGCTCATAATTCAGAACAACTCAAATGACAGAAAAGCACCATTAAGTTTTGGAACACAAAACGGATATGGTAGTTCAAATGATATCCAGTTCACGGAGCAAAATGTTACAACCGCGGGTGAAAAACTTGCCACGTCACTAACTAAAGCTGATATCGAGCTTTTGGTGAAGAATAGAGGTGACGCTATGCTTCGTTACAAGGAGAAGAAGAAAACAAGAAGGTATTTTTCTTATTGTTTATGCTTTTTAGTTTATAGTATTTAAGTATTCTATTTTTGATTCTTCAGTATCCAAATAAGTTTGTAGATAAACAAGTAGCTTTTGATGATGTATATTTGTGTAGATATGACAAACACATTCGATACGAGTCAAGGAAGGCAAGAGCCGATACTAGAAAGCGAGTAAAGGGTCGATTTGTGAAGGCTAATACCGAAGATGTTGGTGGTTAAACTGGTCTCCTAATGACACATGTATGTGTATTTATGTAGGTTTTATTCTGTCGACAAGTAGCATTAGATGTTTTAGACGTTTTGCAGGATTTTTAGAAGTATGAGAAAAGAAAACAAAGATTTAGACAGGGTTACCTTCATTGTCGTCGACTTTGTTCTAAATTTTATTCTTTTGTATCTCAAATGTTGTAATTGTTACTTGCGATTCTCGGGTCAACAGGTCAACTCGAAGAATTTAGGACCTCTAGTGAGTAATAATGACGATATAGGTTGATAAAGCTCGGTTTAGAACATGTATTGTGACAACATATGTGAAGAAGTTATTTATCTACTGTGTTTAGGGTTTTATGCCCCGTTTATAGGGCAAATGACATGAACAAATGTAATAAAAGAGGAAAATTTTGTTAATAGCAAATATAATTTGGTGTCTATTAACTTATTACAAGTTAACCTTTAGCTTGTGCGGGATAGATGGTATTTAAAGGGTCATAGTATAGTTTGTTGATTTGGTAACTTATTCAACATAATAATATCTTGCGACTAACTCGATGTAATCATATGTCATCACTAACTCATTCTAACAGTAAAAAGGCGTGCATTTGTCACGGTTTAGAAAGAAAGCGTGTTTTCAATTAAAATGGTTGACGCTAGAGAAAGGTCTGCGTGTTCTCAAACAAAATGGTTGAAGCTAGAGAAGGGTCTGAAGCGTTCGTGTGGAACAAAACATTTCACTACAACGTGTATTCGGTTTTGTTTTCTTATAGCCTGACCTGCTGATTCTCATCGGCAACATGAAAGGGCATACCATGATTTGCATTTGTGATAGGAGCGTCCAATTATCAAGAAAAAATCCTTTATCATTTCTTCATATGTACATATAATAGCATTCAAGTAATGTCTTTTGATTTCACGTGTTTTAGCTTTTGTATCATCGATAGCTTCAAAACAATAAGAAAAAAGTCTCTTCAACACATAATTAAATGGTCAAGAGTTCACGTTCATCATATATTACAGAGGTGGGAAGACGTGTTGGTTGGCACACATCGTGTCAGGCCAGGCCAAGTAACATGTTAAAACGGTCACTTTTAGTATGTATCAAAATAAGTTAGGTTCGTCACTAAACACTTTTTGTCCATCATAAATAAAAAGTGAGGTTATTCTACAAAGTGTATTTTTACTATAAAGTGTGAAAAGACACAATGAGGCTAAAAAAGTCACAAAAAATTATATCTCACAATCTAAATCGAATTTCAAAAATGTACTTCGGAGTCTCTGTTCCTCTCGTCGTCCTCTTTCAGGAAAAAAATAAAAAAAAATTCATTATGTCTTTTTATGTATGTCTTTCATAATGACACAATGACGAAATTGTGTCTTTCATAATGACACAATGACGAAATTGTGTCTTTCATAATGACA